>JBBPTK010000389.1:0-16309 GCA_038094135.1 Spongiforma cf. squarepantsii
ACGCGTGTCCGTTCACGCTTGATGTTTCTCCGGAGGAGTTTACACAATTTCTGTGGGTGTGGTATGATAGGCGAGTCACTTTTCTAGTTTGTGATCGAGCGGACTCAGAATCAGGCTCAATGTTGGGAATCTGACAGAGAATACTCTTATCAACAACAGAGCAAGGAGAAATGGGTGACCATCCTTCGCTTGGCCACAAAATGGGAGTTCAACAAGATCAAGGAGCTGGCGCTCCGGGAATTAGAAGCCCTGGAGATCCGCCCAGCGGAAAGGATATCGATATATAATGATCATAGTATCGACGGCGAGCGAGTAGTTTCCTCTTTCGTAGAGCTTTGCAAGAGCCCCACAGTACCAACAGAAGAAGACGCTCACCTCCTGAAGATGGAGGGAATCATCAAACTGCTGCAAGCTCGCGAGGAGGCCCAACGCCAAGCCGTCAAAATGGGGCACAACAGCCCGACGAGCGCATCCCTCGAAGACGAAGCGTTGAGAGAAATCGTCTCGGGGGTTCTCAAGCCGGGCTTGGACTCCCGTTCAGGTGGCGATCCCACGGGGTCGGGGGACCAAGCTCCAGACCTCAAGGGGGACGAGCATCCTCACGGGACGACGGCAAGTACAACGATATTGAAGACACCACAGGTTCCCGACCGGAAGACGACACCCGCCAGTGGTGCATTGACTCATCCAGTAAGGCGGAGTTTCTGCCATGACAAAGTTGTCTTAGTTGATGCGCTCGCATAGAAGCCCCTTCAGACGGACAGCGAAGCAAAGGGAAATCACGAGAAGGGGAAGGATGGAGCGGAGGACAAGAACGTAATGGAGAAGATGAAGGAAGAACAAGCAAAGGAAAACGAAGAGAAGGAGAAACAGGCGAAAGCGAAAGCCCAGAAGGAAGAGAGGGAGAGACAGCAGAATGCAGGACGGGGACGGGGTCGCGCAGCGGTATGTCCTCGCCAACTCTATTTTGCATCTAGGTTTGACTGACTATGCGGCGCAGCGGGGCTCCTAGTACCTTGGGCGTATCTTGCACCATTCCCATTCCGAAAGATGGTGGACGTTGTTTACGTTCTCATCACATGTATGGTGTTCATTGCTGTTTTGCGCATGTAGCTCTTGTGTACATTATGATTCGTCGCTGTCCCGATGGCTGCTGTCCAATTCAACGTATCGAACTTGAGAACTGTCAAGAAACTCACGGAAGCAACTTGAACTAGGGTAATCTAGAAGAAGCGCGCAGATGGCACTGTTACTTCTCGTACGAAGCACTGAGGACTGAATTTGGTGAGGTGTAGGGAGGGAAGTTTACAACATACCTAATCTCAACCGCGCTCAGACGTTCTTCTGGTCGCCGTTTGTTTCTCTTCGACCCCAGACTACTTCCGACCACCGTATCGTTTCAGTAGACTGTTTCTGACCCTCCCCCTCCCCATGTACTCGAGCGAGGTTTTTGAGTCTGGTTACTTCTTCATCAGTGATTGGTGCGCCTGACCGAAGTTGCTGGGTGAGGTCCTCTAGGATTGACACTTGAGCGTGGTAACGAGCCTTGTCTTGCTCCTCGACGTTCCTTTGCCAGAGCAGATGGATTGAGACGGATGTCAGAGCAGTGGAATACAAAATGTGAGGCAAGTATGGTATGGACATCGTCGAAGCGAAAGCAAAAGATGGATTGAGCGAACCACAAGCCTCCAGCTTAACCAAACACATCGAATTTTACACCATTGTAATTATTGTAATAGATCTAAACGAATAACTATCCTCGTCAGCCTAGACTTGCGTTGTAGATGTCAAATGGTGTTTCTTTTTCTTTTTCTTTGCCATTCTGTCAGACCAGAACCACGAACGAATAATCACTCGAAACTCACGAGTGTTTTCGACGTCTTCGTAGCTCCCGTATGCTGGTATGGATCCAAAACTTCTTGAAGTGCTACTTCCCGAGAGACACGTTTTCCATCAATATGAACACCCTCTGTACGCAGAACAAACCCATCTTCTCGACCGCCCGGGGGTTTCAATCGAAGAACTGCGTCTTGCTTCTGGCTAGTGAATCGATACGCGTTCCGTTCCAGCGTAAATTCCACGCGAGAGTTGAACGGCGAGTAGTTCTCTACCAGGATGGTGTCCAAGGAAGGCAATACCGTTGCTCGACGATAACTGCCAGGAACGGATCCAGGGAACAACCAGAGCTTTCGAACATGAGAACGCCTGACGTTTATGAGCCGGAGAGCGACGACGGATCCGATGCCAACGTGGAAACAAGCAAGAGCGAGGCGTTGGTTAGCGGGTCGAAGTTCCTGCTTGGGTGGTGCACCTTCTTCGTCGCTTGGAACGTTGTATGTCCAGTATCGCCAGGCCAGAGCAGCGCCTGCACCCCTGTGTAGGACAGATGTTTGACTGAGTCATGTGCGTGAGCGTGGAGAAAGAACGAACGTGAAGACCGCATCGAGGACGAGGAACAGCCAGTTCAATTGTATCTGCGGAGGAGGGCTAGACAGCTCGTAAAACGGCACTGTGGTCACTTTATCGAGCACTTGAGACTCTGGTGTCTTGAACGTTCCTTTTACTGTGCTGAGAAGCGATAGACGACGACAGTGACGAGATGCGGAAGGAAGGGGCTTCAGTGATTGCCGACGAACAAGCCATCGAGACAGACTCGCCATCGAGTTGTCTTCAACAAGTGGGCTCCGTCCTAAATCCACGTGACTGGACCTTTAGTGATCACCTCGCTACCTCGTTGCACCCACGTTAAAACCAACACTCGAAGTGACGATCAGAACACAGAAAAAGTAATGCGTAACTGTGAATTCGAAGCGTACGTGTGATTTATGTAGGTGTGAAACTGAAATAATGCAGACTGTGCCTCATGCGCGCGATGGAATGAAATGGGTATATGTATCGTGAATGTGACAACGTGTTAGTGTGCCTAGGTGCCCAGAACTCTGAAGCAGATCCACTGCTTCGATCGGACAAAACTGGTAAACGGGCAGGTTGATAACTCGACTCCCGAGGAGAAGCAGGTAATGGATTGGGACGGGTAGAAAGATCCGCAGGAGAGTCTTTGGAAGGAGATGTGAAGGAATTTGGTAGTGATCGGTATGTGTGTTGGCTGGGTCATACGTTGAGCACCGACCTGAATTTCTCCAACTAGTCCTCGCCAGACTTGAAATTCACCGTGTCTACCTGTAACCTTTGTCCCTTTGTTCTCGTTGTTTTCCCTCCAACATGTCACCATGCACGAGGATGTACGAGCACTCGTCACTGATTCTACGTTTGGTTCCGTGGACACCAGATTTCGTTTTCCCCAGTTTGGTCGTTTTGCGTCCACACTACCAATGAGAACCCCCCAGCAGGATTTTTGATCGTGAAGCGGCACAATGTATCTAAGGGTGAATGCCTCAAGGTATTCGTGCGGCGGTGACTTTGCGCCTGGCAGAGATTATATTCATTCGTCATAAGGACTTTCCGTCGGGAACCGATCATGGTCCCAGCACTAAGCCCGCGTGGGTGCTGTTGGTGGCACTGGTGATTCCACAACCAAGTTTCTAATAATTATTTATATTGGAAAATCGAAAACACCCCATTGGCGTGTATATTCATTCCGTTTATCGCCTGGTCTGACCAGTGAAACGGTGAATTGATTACGCCGCCTAACTGCAAAAGCGAGTATTCCAGTACCGTCAACACGGACCAACGGTCTGAGAATGGGAAGACGACCGCAGATATTAATGCGCAATTTGCCACCGGTGGGGATTCTGTGATTGCCCATATCGATTCATTAGGAAGTCGACAACTTCATTCACTCTGCGGGTCCAAAGAACTCGAACTCATGCTCATAGTATGGCAATCGTGACGCGGGTACTCATATACGTACAGCACGTGATCTATTGTGATATTGATCCACATTATTGCTGGTCAGGGCGGCTGAGAGCCTGACATTTCGTGGTCACCACCATCAGCCATGGCATCACCTTTTTCTGAATCCTGGATCAAGGGCCCTCAGGACACTTCGTTCTTTACTCGGACATACCGTCCCTCGTCCAATGTCAAAGCGGTAGTCGTGTTTGTCCATGGCTTCGCAGAGCACATCGCCCGATACGAGCACGTCTTTCCAGCTTGGTCTTCGCGTGGAATCGCCGTGTTTGCCTACGACCAGCGTGGCTTTGGAAGGACTGCGCTGGACGAACAAAACAGGAGCAAGGATAGCACGTGGGCAAAGACGAGCTGGAAGGAACAATTCGAGGACATAGAATGGGCCGTCCAGCATGCCAAGCAGCAATTTTCTGGCGTGCCTGTGTTTCTGTATGGTCATTCGATGGTACGTCTTGCGTTCCTCGCGCTCGACGCGCTCGACTTTAACATGTGAATGTTAGGGTGGCGCGTTGGTCCTTGCGTTTCCTACCCGCACGGAAGCGCCGCCGTCCAAGGAGGGTGTATCCAGCATTTGTGGGATCATTTCCACCAGCCCGCTCATTTTACAGACCAAGCCCGCAAACAAAGCCGCTCGCTGGCTTGGCGGGAAGGCTGGCCGAATCGCCCCATCCCTCTTAATTCCCGCTCCTTTGAATCCCAAGGTGAGCCACCATGCATGATAGGGTGTGCGCCAGGACTGAGAAGCGTAGGAACTATCACATGACGATGTAGTCAACGAAGCGTATTTGAAGGATCCGCTCATCAAACTACAAGGCTCTCTTCGGGGGTTAGGTGATATGTTGGACGGTGTACGAACCTTTCACTGGTATATACTTTGGGTATTGATGCGCGTTGTCTCCAGGGAGAAGGGCTTCTAGCCAAGAACTACACTCAGTGGCCACAGCAGTTACCCGTTCGTGTTATTCGTTCCCGCTCCAAGCTTTCTACTGACGATACACCAGGTTTTGCTTATCCATGGCACCGAGGACCAGGTAGATTTGCCCGTTTGCCCGTTTTCCAGCTTGTTGTGACCAACCATACCCCCAGATCACGTCATTCGATGCGACCAAGAAGTTTCATGAACTGGTTTTGGCGGAAGACAAGACGTTCTCTCCGTATACGGTATGTTTCTATACATACACCGATCCAAGCCTCATTCGCCATCATAAAGAATGGGTTTCATGAATTGCACAATGAAACTGAAGGAGTGAAAGAGAAATTGATCGAGGAGTGTATCGCTTGGGTAGAGGCCCATCTCCCTGCTGGGCCTGCTTCCAAATTATGACCGGCACTGTGTAGGCAAAGCGATCATGGGTCGTTAAAGCAGTCGTTACGCGGGGCACATGTTGTACGGTATTCTAATAGCCCGCCGCACCTGGTGCCGCATCACCCTCCCGCTTTAACCTTAACAATACTTCCTTAAAGCGACCAAGATCGGTAGTTCCAGTACCAGTCCGAGCAATGGTTTTGCTTTGCGAGTTCTGGAGTTCAACAGTGTTGCAAATTCGTTCCCAAGTTGTGCCTTTCGTGAGCGACGATTGAAGGGTTTCGAGATAATCAGCTTCTTGGTCTCTGTTGGCATCAATTCATCATTATTCATCCATTCCGCAACATGATAACGAGAGAACGTGCTTGTTTTCCCGGATGGACCGCTCCTTTTTGGCAGCATACTCTTCGTAGAATTGATCGATAGCTGACTCTGCCTTGGAAATAGTCTCCTGACGTTTTGCTTTGCTCGCCTCGTCCCGCAGCCTGATTTCTTCAGCTTGTTTCTCGCGCCATTCCCTGTGTAGATGCATTTGATTGAGACTGCCAAAGGTTTCCGGTAGTATCTCTACTAACCTGATCACGTCGGGTTCCTCTTCGTCGATTTGCTGGTTTAGAATGGGCGTCGAGGAGAAAGCGGAAGGTTGAGGACGCGGAGCGAACGGAGGAGGGGCTCCAAACGTGGGCTGAGCAAGCGGAGGAGCAGGAGCGGTCTGTAAGCGTCCGACAGTTCATCAGCACCCATATCGACGGAAAGAACAACCCTAACACCGCATCGGGAGATGAGAGCAAAAACGCGAGAAGAGACATACGTGGCCGACGTCGAGCTCTGGGAACTGGTCCTCAAACTTTTCGATTTCGTCGTCGCCGGTCACCTTGACGTCGGTAAAGGTCTGTCGTGGTGGGCTTCCAAAGTTGTCAAAGGAAAAGGCAGAGGGTGGAGCTGGGGCGGATGCGGTTGGGAAGGAAGGCAAATCACTGTTGCCATCGAGAGAGATGTCGGGAAACGCAGATGCAGCGCGGTCAAAGTCAAAGTCGTCCATAGTCGAATGTGCTAAGTGTCCGAGGATTCGTGGCAAGCTCTGTAGCCAGCTGTCACGTGATTTCTCGCACTCGTGAGTCGTCGCAGATTTTGTCTGCTCTCCTTCAATACATCAGGCTCGAGGCGATGTAACGACACAACAACGGAGACGACAATCCTCGTCACCCCACCTCCAGCCATCTCGCCGATATGATGATGCACCACACGACTTGTGCATGTAGTCATCGATGCCAACCTTGAGCCTGCTTCATCATGCCAATGACAACACGATGACATTCCGAATTCATTGCCTTGGTGTCCCACCTCAGTCAACGCAAGCGTGCGCACGCACGACACCATGAATGACATGGCCCATTATTTCGTTAATGCGGCAGCTCCCCCACATCACAAATCTATATTTTCCCCTCCCTTTTGCGTTTTCTTCCCGTACTTGGCCACGGCGTGACGTTGTTATTATACCGTCCATTGTGCACGCCCAAAGCACACCCACCTTAGGCACATTCCCGTACAGCATAAAGTGAAAATGGAAGTTGCGTCGAGCAGTAGAATGACACTATGTTTATAGTGAGTGCAGCGTGCTTCATGCGAAACTGCGCATCGTGCCTATTACCACTGATGCTGCCGCTTCTGAGAGACACCTCCAGGGCTCGATCCAAATGCAGCCCGAGATCTTGATAATCAAATCGCCTCGGTTCCGGCGCGATCTTGCGAGGCGCTATTAAGATGATCCCGCCCGCCTATTACTGAACACGTTTGGTCAGCTTTTGAGTGCTATCCCTATCTATTATGAGCGGCGCTGAATCGGCGCATGTGAATGGTTCTTCTCACTTACCCACAGCGCCGCTTCTTGGAGTCCGGCCTGCACGTTTAGGCGCCGTTTCCTGCAGGAGCGTGCCAACGACATGATAAGGCAGCTTGCCTTTTGCAGTTGCTGTAGGCGCGACCTGATTCATCGGAGTTTACCAAGCCCTTTTCTGATTGAGCCAGTCGACATTGTGTCACAGAAAAGGTGCAGCTCGCTTGCTGCGGTATGCGACTATGCCGACTGACACGTTTCCATTCAAGTTAGCAAACACGTACTTTACACGAGGTCAAGAACTAACATAACGATGAGCTACTTCCCCTCCATGCAATGCACGGTGGGGATCAATAACCCTTCGTTCTGCACCGTACACCATCATGGCACCCGCACTCATACACACCCCGCTCTTCTTGACGTGCTGATCGTAGACATCCTTTCGCGAATATTGCAGATGACATCCCCGGCAGTAAAATGCCTCTTCAATGTGGACCGTCATTATGTGACGATTCATCGAGCACTTTGCCAACCGTTTACCACACCCATCCCACAGACATCTGGCTGGGCTCTCCATATGCCATTTGCGGATGTGGGCGCCGAGGCGAGGCCTGGAACCGGCGATCCACAGCCCACATGGGTTGCTGGACTTGGACCATTGACATTCGAACACGCTGATCATGTCATTGTCTCGGTCTAGGCTGAAGGTGATGTCTTCTTCGTCGATCCACATCCCTTCGACATTGATAACACGACGACGGCCACCCTGTGTTTTCGCGGGGAAGTAGTGGCCTGTAGGTGGACATTGCTTCCCGTCAATGGCAACGTTTCTGACATCTGTGGCAGAAGCCGGGAACGATGATACCAGGGAATTATTCGCAATGACTGTACGATGGAACAGCTGATGTGAAGTTGAGTACACATTGATATCCACGACGAAAAAATATATATACAGGCACTCACATCGAGATTTAGATCATGGTGCGGCATCGGAATAAAAGATTCCAAACCCAAGTCTGGAACATGAGAATGTGTATGCAGGGCAAACTGTGGCATTGGTGCGGTGCTGGCTCTTGTCATGTGTCCCGGAACAAAACCCACTATTGAACCAGTGTCACCGAGCAATATGTGACTGATGAATAGGATCGCATGCCTTTCGGGAAAGGTGAGAATATAAATCCTGCCGTCCGTAGAGGTTTTAAAATCTGTGGCTTAAAGGAGTCGTCCTGTGGTGACCATTTTCTTGTGTCTAACAGCTGGGACGCTCTAATTACCAGAAGTTATTAACAATAGTGTCACCTTGGGAACAAGTCGGTAGCCCACCTTGTGCCCTGACTAAAGGTGTAGGTAGCGTCAATAGGTGGTGTATGTCTGTATCACGCGTTAACAAGCAGCACATCGCCACATTCTTTACTCACGCCTCTCCCAGTCCGCCCTGCATAAAAGGTGTGTGCTTCCAATCGGGCTGGGCGGGTAGCATCGTGAAGGACTCCGTGGTCTGCTGCCCGGGGGGAAGTCGGAGTGAAAAATCATTCCATTGCTTGTCATGATAGACAAAGGAAGAAGGAAGGTGGTTATCGAAAATTTCTGCTTTCGCACTCTCCATATGCTGAGCTTGTGGAACCGCAACCTCCGTCTCGAGGCCATTATATATCGTGAGGGCATAAATATTCGTTTCCAAACAAATAACTGTTTCGAGCTAGTGGTAGGCAGTGCATACAGTACTAGACATGCACCGCGGCGTCTCTGTGAGAACTGTATTCGGAACCGTGACGTCCATGATCGATCCATATCTCAACAATTTAGCTGGGTTGCTCGGGATTATCGATCACTACGATTACAGGAAGGAGTGAATAAATTAATACATACGCATGTGAAATGGCAGGTGGCGCAAAGTGAATTGCCGTTGCATTAACTCCTCGTGTTCCCATGAAACGGCGTCGTCTCAGGCCAGAGTTTAACACTCCGGGGGTGGTCCGCCTACGTGCAGTGTATTTGAATCCATATTGCGTAAATGAATACTACGCTAGCATTGCAATTCTTCGATCAAACAGGCGTCATAAGCATCCATTTATCCAAGTCACAGCGGCCACAGGGTCGTGGAGTGTGAGCTTCACTGAGGCTGTAATAGCCAGAACCCATTATGGATACTCGCCATCCGCTCTTTCCGCGTCAGACGGGTCTGGCCCGGGAATCCCGTTACTCGTGAGCAGTGGAATCCGTCATCCAAGTCGATCCTGACTGTTTTTACGCGGCCTGCTTTACCTGTTGCTCACAACTTCACGTCGACGTCGCGAAAGTATCGCGGGATAGCCTCGCGGAAATAACGTCTGTGTCGAATGTGTAAATACGACCCGTGTGGCATTTTTGTTCGGCAGATGTGCACTGCCAGTGGATAACCTATTTTGGGTGCTCCACCGTAGTCTTGTTATACGTATGTATACCGTAAACTGAAATTGACCTAAGTCTCTAAAAAAGTGACTACCCGACTTCTGACGGCGCACATCAGTGGTATGGTAACTTTCGAGATTACATCAGTCGACTAACCTGTGCTAGGATCTGTCCCTGCGACCACGGGAAGGAAGCAAAGCTGCGGGGAAAAAACGGCTAGCCAGTGGCAACTAACGCTAAAGAGGCATGGCTGTTACTGTATCAACGAGTCACAGAAGGCTGAACTAGGAGAGAAGAAGAAGAAGCTGAAGAAGGGGGTAGTAGCTGAAGAATGGGGCAACCTAGGCCTGAAGGCCTGGCCCCAAGGAGCTGTTAGCGGCTGGGAATACTGATCTGAGCACTGACTGGTTCAGATAAGTCGAAAGCATGATATAGCCAAATCTGGGCCTCGGAATGTACCAGTTGAATTGCTAACCAGAGGGCCAACTTCTAGATGCGATGGTGGGCCAACCTCCAGCCCCGTGATCGACAGGAAAGAATTCACACGAAAAGATCAAAATACTAGCTGCATAAGGCGCCACGAATGGTCGTCATGATGGTGACCACGCCGAATTGATTGAAAACAATGTGGCAGGAAATTGGATTATGTAGATGGGTGATGACTGCGTGATTGGAGGTTCCAAATTGGTCGAAGTCTGACCGTGCGAACCGGAACTAAATGTTGGCGATCACAGTGAACGTTGAAATATTGACCCTAAAGGACCACACGCATTGAAATTTACTGTAAGTGAGACGTAATGATAAAGGTTCTAATAAGGAGGCGGACGTCTGAGTTGGGGCCTGATGAATCGGCAACATTTCAACACGCGTCCTAGGTGCTTCAGTTTCAAATATGGAAGGGCTGCGTTAATACGAAGCCACCAAGTCACTAACGGAGGGAGTCTGACCTAGAGTTCTTGAAGCATTTCAATCACCCCGTATTAGCGCCAAGATTTTCTTATCGGAAGATTAGCCGCCAAGGACCAGGTATTTAGTATCCTATAACTAAAACAGATGATTTCTACTACAGTACCCGCAGAGCAGGAGGTTGACGAAGCGTACTTCTCGTCCGCGAGTTCGAAATTGAGAAGACTCCAGTGTTACCCTGAATGAGTGCAGCAACAGCGTTCTCGTGTGGTTCTCACCCCGGACCAGGCTTGATCCACCACTCGCCGTTGGCTCCAATGATTTACTGGGTCACAAAGTTCATCACATTACCGACTTAGACGACCACTCTTATCAACGAAGGACGAATAGACTGACATGTAATATTGCCAACCTGTGGCACCTGACCTGCATTGGTGTAACCAATCACGCCATCATCCCGCCGCCGCGCCAACTCAGTAAAGATAACGAAACCCCATTCTGCGCCTCACAGCTTCATCGAATGCGATTCCTTCCAACCTGGCCGCTTCCTCAATCCGTTCCCGTTCCGGTCCATTCATCAAATTCAACTCTGCGCGCTCCATACGCTTGTTTTCCCGCACAAGCAACGTGCGCATGACTACAGGAAATTCATCACTCGCGTTCTAAGAATCTTGAACAAGGGACCAAAACACGCACCAAAACTAAGCGAACTTGCAAGCGTTAACGCAAAGAGAGCGATCATCATCGATGGGTGGTACTCGGGAGCCCATCTCGCCTTCCAGATGTAAGATCCCATTCTGTTGAACGTCGAACATGAGAGAAGCGATGAGACGGGTACAGATACACTACTACGTACAAGTTCCCCAGATTCCCGAACCCGTTCACGAGGGCGATCGCCGCAGATCGTTTTGCCGGTGGTCGGTGGACAACATTAGCCACCCATACCAATATCAGCGATGCTCCTGACACGTCGCACCCATGCTGAAAGTCAGACAAGGAATTTGAGTCTAGGGCAAAGAAAATTTGTACCGCAGAACCCAGACGTCATGAGGAACATTGAAAAATATCTTCCCACCGTCTCCATGGTCGACAGGGAGATAATGAGGCCAACGATGGCAGCCCACCACCCACCATTCAAATGAAAAAAACGTTCGCCAGTGACGTCTAGATTGCCACAATGCCGTCAACTCGAATTTGATCGTCGAGTAAGAGCGAGAAACAAAGTACTTGCCTGCATGCCGCGCATTGACGAGTGCCACGATGCCTGAAAATAGCCACGGAGGGCTAATAAAACGCAGCTAATGATCAGTAAAGAGTCGATAATAATCTTCGATACATACGCTGCCATCAATAATGTGACCGTCGTTGAGTATCCGAGAGTGGCAGTCAAACTGTATACAATTATATATTGTCATGATCAAGGACTCTCCAGAAACCCTCACCTTGGGAAGAAATTAATGAAACTGAGGCCTAGCAGCTGACAACAATCCATCAGCATAAAGGTCAAAATTTTGGGGTCACGGATTGCTTGTTTCAGCCCTTCCAGAATGCTGAAGATCCAATCAGCGCTTCAAATTCGCAGTCGATACGTGATACATACGAAGCTTGATGAGAATCCTTGTCGGCTTCACCAGTATCTTCTGCAAGTCGGACCTGTGCCAAATGTCTCTCCGCAGGACTCATCCAGATGGTATTGTGAGGCTGCCGAAAAAAAACAGAGATTCAGTTAAACGGTATTAATTATCGAGAAAACTAGGACATACGTAATCTGGTAGCGACCACCTAATGAACTGTTGAGCGAGATAGATCAAGCACTAGTAATAGCACCTGACGCACATAGCGACGAGACCAATCAAAATCGTTACAGCGCCTTCGATGTAGAAAAGCCTGTATCAGAAAGATCTCAGATAATATTTTTGACAAACAGTCGCGTACGTTACCATTTCCATGCCGCAATACCCATCACCCCGTTCATGTTTCTAAGGACGCCTGCAGCCCACAACTTGGTTCAAAAGGTGTATCAGGTGTTCTAACCAAGCAACTGAACGCGGAGAGCCTCACGTTACCAAAGGCGTTAGAGACAAACAAACCGGCATACAGAATAACAGACCGGAGGGCCAGTTCCTATTAGGCAAAGATCAAGGATCAGTTTCAGTCCTACGAGCTGACTAGAATAACGCAAACCTTGCGTGTATACCATCTCGACAAAAGGTAGATAGCACCAGGGTAGAACGCAGCCTAAACAGTGTCTCGTATCAATCATGACACCTAATGAGTCTCGTCGACTTACTTCTGGCAACCCGATAAAGATACGGCAAGCTATGATACCGGAAAAGTTGTGCGCGACACCACTGAGGGCACTGGTCAAACCCCACAAGACGACACAAGTACCAATATAAAAGGATGGTCTGAGAAGGGGAGACGTTCGACAAAGGTTCGCTTGGGGAAAGAGGGCGTGACTCACCTAGAAATGTAGTTAAGAACCTTGAGGATGGTTTTCATTCCTCGTACTAGTAGACGACTCGGCAACTTACAACATTGGACGGAATTTGTGCAGGGCAATACGACGCATAGATAATGGCTACTGCTGTGTCATACTGAATATCTGCCATCCTTGATTGGTTATCAAATTTCATATGCGAGTGAGAATATACCCGAAAGGCCCAAATCCGTTTGTAGACCTTTGAGCCTAGCAGACGCAATCGCAACGCGCTGCAATATGATGCACAAATCAATACGGTGCACATACTACGCCGCACCAAATATATTTGAACGCACATCGATAGTGTGCATGATAAAGATGATGATGATTGTGGGTAACAATCGACAATCGAGCTTGCGAATAAGCTGTCGTTCTGCGGTTTCCCTTTCTTCCGTTCGCATTGTATTTTGGTCATCCTTTGTGCTGACCACGACGGCGTCTGCTTCGAACGAATCGAAATTCTTCTCATGGTTGTTCGACATGACGGGCACAAGAGGGAGAAGGGGCGGGTTTTCAATTGCTACCTTGGGATTAAAATGACCAACCCGTGTTTCGGAAGGCGTAACAAGTGCTTAACAGGCACTGTCCGCCAGAATCCCGGAGACACCCGCATCGACACCCTGTAAAGACTTTGGAACCGTAGCTCAATTCGTCCAATGTAATCACGTACTACTCCCGTTGACACGACGTGGTGTAGAAATTTGTGTATCAGAAGTTAGAACCTGCGCAGCATAACAACTTTTACTTTTCGTGTCGTATGGGTCACCTCACCTTTTCCTAATTCAACGCCCATATAAAGGTCGGAGTTAAAGAGAACGTGATTGGTGACGTATAACGTGGACCGCTGATTGTCTTGCCTGCCATTTATTGGATAAGCGTAGGGCACCTTCCCTCACCCCAGAACGAGGGACATCATCATAATCCCTACCGAGAGAGCTCGAGAGGAATTAGTTGCCAAAAAAATGTCTATGATAAATTACGTAACGCTGGCCTGCAAGCGTCGCACAATCTCCCTCAGTATCTCTTCTGGTTGCTTCTGGTTGCTTCTGGCCGTTTTGCGAGCGGTGACTTGCGTTTGCCGACGCTCGATGTTCGACCCTTGCGGAGACGCTGTGTGTAGGATGATCTCAAATCTGCGGCTCCTGCAAGTTGCTATCACAGGACGGAATCATGGAAAGCGACACAAAAAAGGAAAGGAGAATTCCGAAAAGCGATGGGGGACTTGCGGCGGGACCAATGAAATGAACTAAACAGTTTAGTTCGTTCTGATGACTTCCGATCGAAGGTTAAGTCCAAATGCGGGTCGGACTTTCGGGTGGCTACTCTCTTTCGCTCGTTCTCATGATCACTGGCAGAGTTTCCAATCATGCCAAAGCACGTTCCCTTCTGGAGCACAAACCCGTGTATAAGAGTATGTCGGATAATCCATTTCAGATAAACTGGTGTGTCTACTACTGAAAACTGCGTTCGGTTCAGATTCACGTCCGATCACATCACCAGGCTTTCGGTTCCACTGAATCTGCAGAATATATCCTGGTTCGTCTTGTGACCACCCTTGAGAATGTGCGCGCTTCTGTACAGAATGCGGATAAGCAAGACAGCGTACACGTCGCCGAGGAAGTCATGCATATCCGCATTCAGTTAAGTGGACAAATAGACCAGGCGTCTGCTGACGCTTCACTACCTCTCGTTATCGGAGTTACAGTAGTAACACGGTTATTAGGTTGCTAGAATCACGGCTAGGTGCTAGTCGAAAACACATTATCATGGATGGTGACCAACTGCCAGGTAACCAGGTTCCGTCACTTTCCTTTATTCCATAGCATTCTCGCCTATCACGGGAAGCATTACAAGACATTATGGATTCTATTCCTGTCATTAGCACCTCTTGGCTTGCCGTTTAGACGCTCACTGCTCGTATCAAGCAGTTCCCCACAGCTACTCCAAAAAGACATGAAAATCGCAAGAGCTCAATGGTTGAAAGCAAGAGCAGAAGCAAGAAAGCGTCGAGCTCCTCTCAGTCGGTGGGTCGGAAGGCTCTTGGTGCTAAAGACCAGATAGGAGGGTCCACGCAAGCCAGTAGAACGGCACCGTGGCTCTCGGCTAGCCACACGACAGAAACTCAATGTCTTTGAAGGCAGTTCCTTTGGCTCGGGAAGCGAGGTACCATACTGCAGAGCCATTGACCACTGGATAGCCAGGGAGTAGCCATGTAAAGTTACGTACACTTAGGGGCTGAAAAGAATGAGGACATCGGCCACTTGATAACCCACTTATCACCGCCATAATAAGTCTGGTCAGTATCACAGCTACCTAAAGTCTCGATCAGAAGATGGATATGTGGGTGGGTGCGTCAGAGCTGAGAATATCGGCACTGTGGCATTCGAATCGAACTTCAAATATTCCATATTCGATACTCCGACTCAGTCGGATCCAAACCGGCATGCATATTCATGTCGCCCTAGGTCTCTGTCCGATTCAGATCCATGCAATTTGTGTTGTAGAAGAATCATTCGCTACTACGCTTACCTACGCTTACATAATACGTTGGTTTATCTAGTACGCGCCATACTGTACCTTGTCCGTTATCGCGAATAACATCTGCCGCTTCGTTACGCCTCACCTGCAAGTTGCGATCCCGGCATACGACTTTTCAAGAATTTGAGCTCCAAGTTAAAGTGACCGAAAACCTGCATCCCGATCGCAGCGAGATAATATCATACCTTAGAAATCCGACACCTTCTAGGAAGGCTAGTAAACCCTATCCTGCCGCATTTTGATGCCAGGTTCCGGCGTTCGGACACGGAGTAAGAGAAGACAAAGCAAATGGTTACTACGTGCGATGGTATCTTTCCCCCGCTTTCTTTTACTAACTGAGGTGCTTACTATAGGAAGCATCAGCTGACGCTCTGTCAGGCTCGTGACTTAGAATACACGTAAGATCTTTCAATTCCGTTGATCTCGTCCGCGCGGCGTCGGGGTGGATGTCCATTGAATTAGACCTATAATTAAGTGGAAGTTAACACTTACGGTGTTATTCGCACTTCTGCTGGGTCTGCTCTCCGTCGGCCCGTTCCTCCGACTGTCCGTTCAAACGGCTATGTCTGCGCGCCTTGTAAAATATTTCACTGCATCATGAAATCCGATCCGCCATGACCTGGTAGTCATGTCAATTATTATATGCACAAAAGGAGGGTAAATTATTGTACTAGTGATAGACTAGTAACGAATCATATCTCGATGCAGTGTACGACTCGTGTTGATCACCTTGCGTCCCGTACCATAGGCCATCACCGCACCTGCATCCTTACACACCTTGTTCTTCTCGGCATGATCATCATAGACGTCCTGGCGCGAAAATGCTTGATCACATCCCTGACAAAGAAATCCCTCTCCGAGGTGAACGGTCACAACATGGCGGTTGATCGAGTCCCTCAGCATGGTCTTGGTGCAACCATCCCACAAACACGAAGCACGGCTGGATGCATGCCTCTGTCCGTGCCATTTACGGATGTGT
>JBBPTK010000390.1:0-16222 GCA_038094135.1 Spongiforma cf. squarepantsii
TTACTAGGAACTTGAGCTCGGCGTTAACACTCCCCGGCAGAACGAAACTACGACATCTACGATTGTGAACTTCTCGCCGTCATCCATGCCCTTGAGGAGTGGCGCCACTACTTGCAGGGCACCGGACAAACTACCACCATTCTCATGGACCATCGGAACCTTACTTACTTCCGCCAACCCCACAAGTTGTCGCATCGACATGCACGTTGGCAGCTTTTCCTACAGGACTTCACCCTCCATTTCCAACATACTCCTGGCTGTGCTATGGGGCCTGCTGATGCCCTCTCTCGCCGTGACGATGTGGATACCTCTTCCGACAACCATGCCCTCACTCTCCTTCCCGACTCCCTTTTTGTTCGCACCATCGACACCACTCTTGCTTCTTCCCTATCCTCCGACACTGCCGCCGACCCCTTTGCCCTTGCTGTCTTCGCCTCCCTTCGGCAGGGCGTTTCTCTCCTCCCTCAAGCCTCCCTCACTGACTGGACAGTCTCTGATGGCCTTCTCTATTTCAAACGTCGGCTCTACGTACCCCCCGGTTGTCGCACTGCCCTCCTTTCCTCGTTGCATTCCTCCCCCGTGGGTGGCCATGCGGGCGTTATTCGCTCCATCAACCTCGTTGCACGCGATTACTGGTGGCCGGGTCTGTCATCTTTTGTTCGCTGGTTTGTCCTTGGCTGTGCCACCTGCCAGGCGAACAAAGTTATCACCCATCCTATCGTTCCCCCTTTGTCCCCTATCTCCTCCGTTGCCCTTCGCCCTTTCCAACAGTTGTCCCTAGATTTCATCACAGATTTGCCCCCGTCCAGTGGTTTCGATTCTATTTTGGTCGTGGTCGACCATGGACTTAGTAAGGGGGCTATTTTCATCCCTTGTCACAAATCTATCACCGCCGAAGGAACTGCCACCCTATTTTTTACCCACATTTTCCCCCATTTC
This sequence comes from Spongiforma cf. squarepantsii, assembly GCA_038094135.1. NCBI lineage: Eukaryota > Fungi > Basidiomycota > Agaricomycetes > Boletales > Boletaceae > Spongiforma > Spongiforma cf. squarepantsii. The sequence goes on from JBBPTK010000390.1 coordinate 940, forward strand.
GGCCTTCATGATCGTCTTATCAGTGATAGAGGTCCTCAGTTCGCCTCCGCCTTCGCTAGAGAACTAGCACGGTTACTTCATTATGACCACTCTCTTTCCTCCACCTACCACCCCCAAACGGACGGACAAACTGAACGTGTCAATCAAGAACTTGAAACTTATCTACTTATCTTCTGTTCGGGACAACATAACATGTGGTCCTCATTCCTCCCTCTTGCCAAATTCTCTCATAACTCTCTCACCCATTCATCAACTGGTGTTACCCCTTTCTCCCTTATCCTCGGATATGAACCTCGAGGCTACCCCCCCCTTGGGAAAACTTTCCTTCCTGCCCTTGAACAACGACTCTCTGCCCTGAACTCTGCCAGAGACGAAGCTCTCAAGGCTCATAAACGAGCACAACAGACTATGAAAGAACGAATATCATCGAAATTCCAACCATGGAAAGTAGGTGACAAGGTGTGGTTAAACAATTCCAATCTTCACCTACGATACCCATCACGAAAACTGGCCCCTCAACGGGAAGGCCCCTTTGAAATCACTCAAGTAATATCCTCCGTCGCCTATTGCCTCCGACTACCCCCCACTTGGAAAATCCATGATGTATTTCATGCTTCCCTACTGTCCCCTTATAAAGAAACCACTGAACATGGCCCGAATTTCCTATCGCCCCTTCCTGAAACAATTGATGGCGAAGATGAATACGAAATCGAAAAGATCCTTGCTCACTGCGGATCTCTCCGATGCCGACAATTTTTAATCTCGTGGAAAGGGTGGCCTTCTAGTGAAAACACATGGGAACCAGAAGCAAACCTCACACATGCCAAGCCCCTCCTCAAAGCTTATAAACTCACCCACCCCCAAGACTTCTCTCCATGAACCCCTCTCCCCTTCACAAAACTGCCTTCGACTTCAAATCAAACGAACCATTTTCTCATTTTGCTTTTCGTTTTCTTAACAAGGTTCCTTCTTCTCATTGCCTTATTCATTTGTACTTTTGCAAACATTCATATTGCCCGTGGCATTATTCGTTTTAATGTCCTCCTCCATGCCTACGCCCTCACAACATGCCTCCACTATCTCCTCCTCCATTTCCCCTCACACCTCTAGCGGCAATACCCGGACTATCGCTGACATGGACAGCCCCTTATTTACATCCTGTTTTCCCCCTATACCCCCTTCATTTATCGTTACCTCAGTTTTCCTTGTCCCGTCGGACTCTTCGGACTCTGTTACTGATGACATCCCTATCCCTCGGTCTATGAAAGCCAGGGCAACTGGGAATCTCGTTTGCACCATATACGCGAATTTCTAGAGACCAAGTCTCATCCCCCTGACCTTTCCAACACAGAGTTTCGCGCATTCGTCAACTCGGCGCTCAAGTTCTTTCTGCTCTGGGGTTCTCTTTGGCGATGAGAGCCTCATGGTCGCCATCAGCTGGTCATACCAGAAGAGAAACGGTACGGACTGATTAAGGAGGCTCATGATGACCTCGGACACAAAGGTGTCTTTACAGTCCAGACCCGTCTTCTCTTGCATTTCTGGTGGCCGATGCTCATTGATGATGTTAAATGGTACACCTGGACTTGTCACGAATGCCAAATCCGTCAGACGCAATGCTTCCACATTCCCCTGACAGTCCCGGTATTAGGGGGCTTATTTCGCAAAGCCCATCTGGACACCATGATGATGCCCCGATCTGGTGGCTATCAGTATATCGTTCAGGCCTGCTGTGCTCTCACGGCTTACCCGGAATGGCGTATGCTCCGGTCAGAGAATGTGGCTGCCTTGGCAAGTTTCATTTTTGAAGATATTCTTTGTCGTTGGGGACCACTCTCCGAGATTGTTACTGACAATGGCCCTGCCTACATAGCAGCTTTAGAAGTACTTGCCAACCGATACAAAATTCAGCACATCTGAATCTCCCCCTACAATTCCCAAGCAAATGGTGTTGTTGAATGACGTCATTACAATGTCCGGGAGGCCATCATTAAAAGTTCCCCCGAGGGGGAGTTTCACTGGTCTACATCTGCCCACTCCGTATTTTGGGCAGAACGTGTAACTATTATTCGGTCTACTGGTTTGTCCCCCTTTTTTATGGTTCATGGGGTTGAACCACTTTTTCCTTTTGATCTTGTCGAAGCTATGTTCCTTGTACCCCCTCCAGATGATCCACTATCCCCTGCCGGACTAATTTCCTGGAGAGCCCATCAACTCCAGAAGTGCCAGGATGACCTAGAGTCCATTCGGGAGCGAGTCCTCAAAGCTAGATTCGAGTCGATCAAACACTTTGAGGCCACTTTCAAGAACCGAATTAAAGACTTCAACTTCCAACCAGGAAGTTTGGTGCTAGTCTGGAACACTCGTATCGAGAAGGAGCTTAACCAGAAGGCGAAGCCCAGGTACCTTGGACCGATGATTGTCCTTTGCTGGACTATCGGAGGATCTTACCTGTTGGCCGAGTTGGACAGAGCAGTTTCTAAGCTGTGGTTTGCTGCATTTCGTCTCATTCATTATTACCCTCAATTCCACTCCGATATCCCCGTAACTAATTTGACAGATTGCGACGATGAAGAACTGGACAAGATGGCGAGAGAGAACGTCGACTTCAGCTCTGATCCCGAATCAGACGCTGAAGAACAGGATTAGTCGAGGAAAAGACAAATACTAAAGGAATACAGAATGTATATCCTCTAGCGCAGTCCTTTAGACTGGTACACCAATGTAATAGTGGTGTGAAACACCAACTAGTACCAGAATAGGAAAGGGAAAGGGTAACAACCCTTAGTAGAGGAAACTTCTACTTACTTGGTTTGTATAGGAACAGAAGAGTTTAGAAGGACTAGGTCCTGTAGTGGGCTGAGAGTTGTGAGAGAGAAGGAACAACTGGAAGTCGTTATTGTTAGAGGGGAATCCCTCTGGTATATATACTCTATAGTGTGTTTGTACTTGTTTACTGTATAGCATACATAAATGGTAAATTGGAAATAGGGTAGAGGGTTATGGTACCCTTGACCCTAGATAAGAGATAAGAGTATTAATAGTATCCAATAGGATAAATAGCTCTTATCGGGTGAGTCAGAGAATATGAAATGTGACTCATCCTTATCTATGATATCATGGTCTGGACCTATGACGTCATATGAAATCATCTAGAATGTTCTAGTAAAAGAACGTTCTAGAATGATTATGTAAGTATGAATATGAATAGCATAGAATATTCCTTATGAAAGTTAAGAAGGTGAAACCTTAGAATATTCTTAGAATCTTGATTAGATAATCAGATTCTCAACACTCCTCCATGCTAGAATATTCATGAGATGGGGATATTGGATGAGACCGATGGATTTGATTCCTTTCTCAAAATTGATTTTGCCCAAGTTCTTGGTGAACATATCTGCATGTTGTTCTCCAGTTTGCACATAGTAGAGTTTGACTTCACCAAATTCGATGGCTTCTCGAATATAGTGATCATCTTTTCGGATGTGTTTGGTGCGTCCTTCTTGTGCAGGATTTTGGGCTAAAAACATAGCTCCTTGGTTGTCTACACACATTGGTATAGGACCAAGTTTGATTTTGAGATCGGAGTAGACATTTCAAATCCATTGGATTTGTTTGGCACATTCTGTCATGCCACAGTATTCCGCTTCAGTGGATGAAAGGCTAACTCTCTTCTGGCGTCTTGTTAACCATGAGATTGGGTTGTTGGCAAGAGAAATAACATATCCAGTTGTGGATCTGGATGTTTCTATGTCGCCTGCCCAGTCTGTATCACAGTATGCGATCATCCCATTGTTATTTCCATTTCCATTGTATTGAAGAGCTAGATTTGGATGTGATGAGAGGTATTTGACGATATATATCACCTTATCCAAATGTTCTTCTGATGGATTTGCAGAGAATTGGGACATTTTGATGACTGCATATGAGATATCTGGTCGAGAGCCAAGCATAATGTAGAGCAATGATCCGATGACCGATTGATACTTGCTACGAAGAGTTGGATTGGCATCATGAATATTGGGTTTAGGATTATAACCTGTTGGTAGGGGAATGGAAGTAGGTTTGCAATTTTCTTGTCCAAATCGTTTGATGACTTTATTGGCATAGGAGATTTGATCAAGAGAGATTGTTCTTTTCTTCCTATCTCTGGTTAACCTCATTCCCAGATATTCTTTAGCTTCTCCAAGGTCTCTAGATTCCCATTTCTTCATGAAGATCTTTTTGGCTTGAAGTGTTTTGCTCTTGTTGCTACCCATGAAAAGAGCATCGTCAACATATATAATCATGATGATTATATCGTTTCCTTCTATTTTGTAATATGTGCCGGGATCGGCACTACTTCTCTTAAAACCCATTTGGATTAAGGATTTGTGTAAAGCCTTATTCCATTGAAGAGCGGCTTGTTTAAGGCCATAGATAGCTCTTCGTAGTCGACAAACTTTTGTTTCCTGACCCTTTTGAATGAAACCTTCTGGTTGAACCATATATAGTTCTTCGTCTAATTCTTCGAAGAGAAAGGCTGTCTTGACGTCTAAAGATTCGATTTCCCAATCATATAAGGCAGCTAGACTTAAGAGTAGTCATAGGGTTTCGAACCGAGTGACTGGTGAAAAGGTTTCTTCATAGTCAATACCGAAGACTTGTGTAAAGCCTTTTGCGACGTAGCGGGCTTTATAGCGTCCTTGGGGAAATTCCCTTGATGGAGGCTTCCTAACATATGTCCATCTCCCCTTGATGGCTTGACGATTCTTTGGCAATTCTACCAGATCCCAAACTTTACGTTCTTTGAATGATTAGATCTCCTCCTTCATTGCTACATTCCATTTTTCTTGTTCAGATAGTGGAAGATGTTTTATATCATGATATTGTTTGGGTATATCAATATTCGTGATAGCAGCATTAAGGTGGAATTTGATCCAGTGTTCGGAGAAGGGTTGTGTAGTCACAGATAGAGATTCATACATTTCATCAGGGTTGTCCAATAGATTTGTTGGAGTTATATCCTGTGTATGATTTTGAAGATCTGTTTTGATCTGTATACCAGTTCTTTCACCGTATGTGTTATCAGGAATGATTCTTGGGATAGGTATCCGATTGGATCTCCTTGTTTCCCTTTGATCATCTGTTGGATGGTGTTGGTGTGGCAAAGATCTGAATTGAGTAGTTGGCATGTTGTTTTGCCTTGGTGGCATCCAATTTCTTGGATCGTGCGTGGCTACTCTCCAGGTATCTTCATTCTCTATTTGGTCTTCTTCTTCTTCTTCAACAGTCGGTAGACATTGGATTTTATGTCTGTGTAGATCTGTTGGAGAATTTCGAACGCGTGTAGTATCAGGTTTGAGTCTTTTGGCTCCAGGGATGAGTGGAGATAACTCCTTCTGATTTGTTATATCTTGGTCTAATGTGGAAGTTTCCTATGGGGGTTTCCATGGTGACCATGATAAAGGTGATGGGATTGATTCTTCTTTTGGAGAATCGTCTGGTTGATTGGGAAAATTGCCAATATTTCCTGGGTAGTATGGTATTGGCATAGGTACCGGAAATGGATATGGGATAGATTCCCTTGTAGGTGGATCAGGCCTAGGTGGAGAGTCTTGTGGAGGATCGTCATAAATGGTAGGGTCTATTTGTTCATCTTGAACAGGTATTGGGGTCGGTTTGTCATTCTGTTCTTTGGAACAATATGGAAAGATGGTTTCATCGAATATGGCATTAGTGGATATAACCATTCTTTGTTGTTGTCTAGACCAAAATCTCCATCCTTTTGTATTGGATTCATATCCAATAAAGATCATTTCTTCTGACTTGGGAGAAAGTTTGTTTGGTCTTCGTTCGGGTGGAATAAAGATGTATGCTTTAGATCTGAAGACTTTGAAGTAAGAAATGTCTGGTTTCTTTCCTTCAAGTTTCTCTATGGGAGTTTTCCATGAGAGTCTTCTCATTGGTTGACGATTATATATGTGTAGAGACGTTTCGACTGCATCTTGCCAAAATATGGGAGGCATACATGCTCCTTGGCGCATGGCTTCAGCTTTCTCCATTAGAGTACGATTGAATCGTTCTGCACGGCTGTTTTGTTGAGGAGTGTAAGGAACGGTTTTTTGATGAGTGATACCATTGGACGAGAAGAATGATTGTAGATCTTGTCCAAGATATTCTCCTCCTCGATCTGAACGTACAGTGGTGATGGAGAGGCCTGTTTTATTCATAAGCCATAGGGCAATGTTGTGGAAGTGTTGTGAAACAGCAGCTTTATCACCCATGAAGGCAAGAACAGCGTATCCTGAATAATCATCGATTACCATAAGGACATATCGGGCCTTAGACCTTGATAAGACTGGTTCAGGACTGATGACATCCGTGTGGAGTAAAGTAAGGGGACAGGTGGCTCTTTTATCAGAAAGACAGAAAGTGCGTTCCATCATTTTTCCTAAGGAACAGCCCTTGCAAGGCGAAGTATCGTTAGGAACGGTGATCTTTGGGATACCATCCACTTGATTGTGGATGATGCGGAGAGCATTTTTGGATATATGGCCAAGACGGTGATGCCATAAAGAGAAATCTTCCTTTGTAAGCAAAAGTACGAGGTTCTCCATTGGAGTGATCAGATTGGACCGAAACCAATGTAGATTGTTAGATGGACATAAAGCAGATGCCTGTATGACCAGCTCATTCGTGGTGTTCCAAATTCGTGTTGTGTTGTTTGCAACCTGGCAATGATAACCCTCTTGAATAAGAGTGTTGAGGCTAAGAAGCCTGTGTGCTGCTGATGGCATATACCAAACATTCTTCAGGATAACGTGATGATTCGGTTGATCTGAAATGATGACTTTGCTGGGACTGTGTAAAGGGAATGACTGTCCATTTGCTACTATAGCGGATTTGGTGGTAGAACCGAGATGGACGAAGTCGGAGAGGAATGGTGTCAGGTGGTCAGTACAACCACTGTCAACAAGCCAATGATTCCTGGCGAAGTTTGATTCATTGTCCCTAGTCAATAAGATCATGGTGTCATGGCAGGTTTCCGCTGTGAATGAGAGAACACCATGAGCGGTATAGCATGGAGTCTCTTCACTGAAATAACGTGTGTTCTTCATCAATTTCTCCTTTTTCCTTAATGATAGAGGATGGGAGATTGACTATAGGAGATGTGTCGACATAATTCGCATATGCGTCATCGAAGTAATCTTCAATGTCTGAATCGTCTTGCATGTTAGCTTCGTTTGCACGAGCTTTGCCTTTTCCCTTGAATTTGGGTTTGTTGTCCCAAGTCTTATTGCTGTTATTCCCTTTATTTTTATTGAATTTCTTAAAGGGTTTCTTCTGATTGTTGAACGGCTTATTCTGTGATTGAGAATTGGATGGACCAGATTGGTTATTCCAAGTATTGGAAGGAGGAGGTCCTTTCTTGATCACAGTCGTTCTGTTGGAGGAAGAAGGATTGGAGTTGACTTCGTTGGTACGTGAGGGTCAATGTTGAGTTCGATCCCCAGTTCCATGTTGATTGAGTACTACAGCTTTATCAGCCATTGCACGATTGATAACATTTTGGATAGTGAAGTCATTTCCTTGATAACAGGCAAGGGTGAGGGAGGCAGTGTGGGAGAGTTCAGATGGTAAGGCATTGATTAACATCATTGCCTTGATGTTCTTTGGGATGGATGTTCCTGCGTCTTCAATTTGAAGAAAGAGGGAGGACATATCTGCACAGTCTTTGGCTAGTTGGTTGAAGCGGAGTCGTTTCCTCATGATTTGTTGGAATACTCCATAGATTTGAGCTTCTCCAGCTGTACCGAAGAGTGTTTTCATTTGATCCCAAAGTCTCTTGCAATATGCGATATGTGTGTTTGTCACATTGCCTTGTGCGTCAACGGTTTGTTGAGTAGTGTAGTCAATATATTTGATGAGAGATTTGTCAATGGTTTTTCCGATAATACCAGTGACACGACGATCGACTTGTTTGAAGGTGGTTTTAGCTGCATTGTCTGTCATATCGGTATATTGGGTAGATCCATCGACAATCTTGAATACGTTGTATGATTCCAATTCAATGCGTATAACATTGGTCCAAAGGGAGTAGTTCTCTGTACCAGTGAGAATGGTGTCTCCAATGAATTTGGCATCGTGTTTGAAGGAATCTGCAGAAGGAAGTGTGTGTGCCATGATATCTGCTTAGTTCCAAGATGATACTGGTTCAGGTGGGACTCGAAGTGTAGTGATAAACTGAGTGATTTGTCGAATGAGTAGAAAGTGATAGGTGATAACAATCACTTGGAGTAGGAAAAAGCAGATGATGATCAGAGTGGTATGATCCACTGAACTAGGTCAAGATCGATGAGCGAATCAGCATTTAAGAGTTGATAGATTTGACTAATGTCAGAATCAGTGTATGAAGAATGGTGATAGGTAGAGCCAGTTGGTGTAGAACTTTCTTTGGTGAGTAGTTCTTCTTCTATTTCTTCTTCCTGTAAGAAATCCTCTTGATCTTTGGTGTCATAAGACAGTCCTTGATCATGTCTCCATGGTATTGGTGTTTCATCTCCTGTGAAAAAATCTGGAACAGGTCCCTGATATTCCTGTAAAGGTTCTACTTCGTCTTCTTCATTCCTAAGATCCTGTAATCCAATGTATGGAGTTTGAGATAGTCCTCTTTCTCCAATAGATAACTCCTCCAGTTCATTTCTTAAGTGGCGTATTGAATCCTGCATGTCCAATAAGGGTAGTCGGTGTTCAGGGTGATGCCATAGATAGGTTGAGTTCCTTATTTGGTAGGATATCAACCGTCTGTTCGCTTTCTTTCCTTCATTCCTTGTTTCCCAGACTGCTTGTCTGACATCCTTTCTTTTGGATAGGACTATGATGTCCTTTCCAGGTGGAGTAGGAATATCATAAGGTAGCCAATAGATTTCGTGATCTGGGAAGAAATGGATGTTGTTCATGTAGATGTCGTCATTTATCCTGTGTATGGCTTCATAGCAGTTAAGATAGGGATAGATTACCCTATTCTTTTGCCAAGCGTTGACCAACAAATAGTTTAGAGTATAAACTTCACATCCAATGTATTCAGATGTGTGTAGGTCAAAGCCATATAATACAGGGTTAATGGACATGCATAGAGGGAATGAAATGGAAAGAAGAGGATCTATGACATAGACAAATTCTACATAGTGATCAACTTTATACCTTAGAACGGCGATGTCATCGTCGTCTAAGTCGAAGCGCTCTCGGAGACTCTTCTCCAAGGAATTGATCATAGCAGACATTGGAAGAAAGTTTCTTCTCGAGTCTGCGTATGATAGTCCTGTGCTTGTGAGAGCGTTCTCGCTGTTTGACTATAGTAGGATTGTCAGAAAGAAGCCACTGATAACGAAAGGAAGTGTCCAGATGATGGTTAAAGGAAGTCATAGTAGGTGCATGAATAAAGTTACTGCGTGCACCAACAGAAGCATCATGGATGTGATTAGGAATATGAGCCGCGAGATAATTGTTCACCGTGTCGTTATCCAATCCTGGAGTGAGCTGTTCAGTATAAAAAATCTCGAAACCATGATGATGGATTCAAGTCGGCCTTGTGTCGGCGTAAGACGTCGACGGGAATGGATGACCAGCTCCTTCGAAGAATTCAGCAATTGGTTTGTTGCTGAACATGGTGGAATGGATTGGAGATGAGGCATTAGTCTCAGACAGGTGAAGAATTATAGGGCGAGCAAGACAAGTGGTGATGAGGAGTTCTTCTCAATCGACTGATAGTTCCTTCGATGATACGATATAAGGTTGGTTTGGGTATCAGAGGAAACCATCGTTAGCCGGTACGTCTTTGTACTCAGGTTCTGGGATCTGATTGGGAATAGGGAGGTGGAACTCCCACAGATCGTGGTAGACCATACCCTTGTCCATGACCTCATCCCATACATATTCCCCTTGCCAGTGTTGGACCTCCACGTGTAACAGAGCATTGCATTCTTGTGGAGCGGGGTCCAGATATTCTATCTCCTGAATTGGCTCTGGGATTCCTGGGAATTGGAGGCCATCCGTAGGTTTGTACAGTGCCATCGAGGGAAGTGACTGTGAAGGTAGATCGGGATGAAGAAGGGATTCATTCAGGTTGTTCGGAAGAGATGTCGATGTAGGTGAATGGGTGTGCGACACAGTAGTCAGAAGTTCTGGGGTGAATCTGAATGATCTGAAGATTTAGTTCTCGATGGGCACAACGTTGAGAGCAACCTAGGGAGTGACCGCAAACAGGACAAGGGAGTCAATTGGAACGTGGGACTGTGAAGTCTGGTCCTACATTACAGAGAGCAGAGTGAGTAGTGAGGCGAGTGCGAAGGGGAAGTTGGTTGGGAGCGGGGTGGTAAGATCCTTGGGAAGAACCAGATGAGACCTTTGGGAAGTAGGTGACTCGAGTGATGGCACGCGAGTCGAGGAAGGGATTGGTGATGGAGCTTGAGAGACAGGCTCTGAGTTCTCAGTAATTGGGAGGAGGCGAGTTACCTCCGGAAGATGATGGAGACGAGAAGGAAGCTGATCAGTAATGATACCAGGAGGAAGGATGGGAAGAGGATCACCGAAGGTGTTCCTAGCAGCGCGGTGACGATCTAAGAAGGCCTGGGCAAGGTCAAGGTATGAGGTACCCGAGTCAAGTCTGGGTTCTGAAGACATTGTGAGTACCTCATCAGCATTGAAGAGAGCGTGGATGGTTTGTCGAGTGGCTGGGTTATGCCATACGACGATTGCGCCATCTGCCCATGCCCAGATGGCCGACTCGTCATCTACGTGACTCGGGGTGTTGTAGTTGATGCGAAGGAGCACCCCAAGCATGATGTGCAGGTTGTTCAACAGGTGAACTAAAAACCAAGTATATACACCTGTGACCAAAGGCATCATAGACTAGTTAAAGTCTGTGCGCGCGTAAGACGGACTTGGTCACGTGGCAGGGCTCATAACCTAAAGGAATACAGAATGTATATCCTCTAGCGCAGTCCTTTAGACTGGTACACCAATGTAATAGTGGTGTGAAACACCAACTAGTACCAGAATAGGAAAGGGAAAGGGTAACAACCCTTAGTAGAGGAAACTTCTACTTACTTGGTTTGTATAGGAACAGAAGAGTTTAGAAGGACTAGGTCCTGTAGTGGGCTGAGAGTTGTGAGAGAGAAGGAACAACTGGAAGTCGTTATTGTTAGAGGGGAATTCCTCTGGTATATATACTCTACAGTGTGTTTGTACTTGTTTACTGTATAGCATACATAAATGGTAAATTGGAAATAGGGTAGAGGGTTATGGTACCCTTGACCCTAGATAAGAGATAAGAGTATTAATAGTATCCAATAGGATAAATAGCTCTTATCGGGTGAGTCAGAGAATATGAAATGTGACTCATCCTTATCTATGATATCATGGTCTGGACCTATGACGTCATATGAAATCATCTAGAATGTTCTAGTGAAAGAACATTCTAGAATGATTATGTAAGTATGAATATGAATAGCATAGAATATTCCTTATGAAAGTTAAGAAGGTGAAACCTTAGAATATTCTTAGAATCTTGATTAGATAATCAGATTCTCAACAAATACACCATATACCATCTGAGTATGATACCCCTTTCTACCCCAGGATTAGTCCGGCGATCTCTGTTTCATCCCAGGATTAGTCTGGAGACGTATCAAACACTAAACAACCTCTCATTCAATCAAAGAAACTCCAAACATTCAATTATTATAAGTAGAAACGACTCAGTCTCAAAAATCACAAACACTTCCTCAGTCTACACCAGACTATTTCCGGACTATCGCGTCTCATATCCTAGTACATAATAATTCGGACTTCTATCACGCAAAAGACGCAGCGCCCCTTTTAACTTTTATTTCTCTATGAGTGGGTTTAGGCAGAAAAGATGTAAGAAGTAGTCTGAAGAAGACAAGCCGAGTGGGAACCTCGCTCGATCGGACTATCAGTTGGCATAGACAAAAGAAGTACTAGATCAACGAAACAAAGTCGAGTGGTACCCTGCAAATTATAATACCTCCTTTTCCTCTTATTTGTTTCCTTTCTTTTATTTTTACCTTCTTTCCTTCCTTCAACGAAAGATTTTCGTTTATACAGAGACAGACTATTTAGAGTACAATGGCGAAGGAGGGGACTACAACAACACAACTACCTCACTCCTCCTCTTTCTCCAGCTCCAGCTCCAGATCTTCCAACTCCCTGAATAGTTCCACCTGCTTCAGATGAAGCTGCAAGAGTTGGGATTGAATCGCCCAGACCCATCTGGACATGAGAGAGCGCCTCCCAGTCGCCAGAGAAGATGCTCCCTTCTTCCTCGTTGCCTTCACCCTTCCTTTCCCCTTCCCTTTCACAGGAACCTCGGACTCAACCTCGATCTCAACCTCAACCTCGGAGCCACCTGAGGACAGCTCGATCGGGTCCTCGACCTTGCTAGAACTAGCCTTAGCCGCTCGGCGGACGGGTTTCCCTCCTAATTGGCAGATAAGCAAATAGGCTCTATAAGAAAAACTAGACTCACCTTTAGTTGCCGGGAGCACGACCGAAGGAACCATTGCCTTGCAAGGAGCAGCCCGACCGTCTGTCCAGCTGCACGGGCCGTGATCCCGATGACAAGGGATGCAGGCTACCCCAGTTCCCTTCTTACACTCGGGTGTACGCCCCTTTGCAACGCAAGCGTCGCAGGGTGCACGAGCCTTGTCGTTTCCGGATGATTGACGTTTCTTTGGCTTAGAAGGTGTGTCCTCCACTCCCTCTTCATCCCCTGAATCACCTCGACTCCTCTGCTGAACGGTCAGTCCTATGCGCGACTGCTAAACGACTACGTACCTTTTGCGACACCGCGGATGCAGCAGACGACACACCTCTACTAGACAGTGCTGGGATCACGATCGTCGGAACGACCTCCACTTCCATCGCAGTACCTTGTGTGGACAACACTGGTGCGTTGCACTCCGCCTCCCAAGCCATCTTCCATGAGTCCACGCAATCTTCTGCTTCTACAAGCTGATCAACTTCCTGCTCAGAGAGGCCGACGTCGAGCTGCAGAAGGCTTGCTGCCATATCGGCCTTGTTAAAGTCAACCTATGCTCATCAGTCATCATCCAACCACGACGATGTCTCCACGCACCCGTTTCCCCTCGAATCACTTTACCCACTCCTCCTGCTCCTCCCGTAACTGCTCCTTATCGTCCGGACAGGTCATTGCCTCAGCCAGGAAAGAGGCAGCGGCGTCCTCGAAGGTCTTGTGAACCTTCTTGCGATGATCCAGGCCCATGTCGTTCATAGCCCTGTTGCGCTGGAGTCAGTCCCAGATGGAAGCCATGGTGATTTGGATGAGAAAAAGTGGATGGGATAGAGAGACAGAGAGAGGATGGACGCATCAGACTGAAGTTTTCGTTCGTGACTCATTTCAAACCCCGCATTGTGCTTAGTCAGCACGTCACTTTGACTGGGGACAGTCAAAATCTAAGTCCCCTGTGGATGTAGAGCGCAGTGCGTCTCTACGGTTACTTTAAGTGATTTTCAGTGGTTTCGAGAGACACTTCCTTAGCATTCTAGTTCCTTCCGAACCCTTCTGGTCACATCCAGACAGTCCGGTCGACAGTCTGGCCGCTGGATGCATCCAGACTGCTCGGACTATGGTCAGGAGACTTTTATACTTATTTCGTGTCATTCTATTGCGTTCCTTAATCACTCTCCTTTATTTTTATCTTGTTTTGGCATATTCTGGACCTGGTTTATGTTGAACTTTACACTCCTTTATTCTGTTTCATCATTTAAGATTTGATTACATACTTTCTTCCCTTTTGGCTCTGGGAATGCCTGGGCTATGAATTCATGTACTTAGTCGAATAAGACAGCTTTCTTCTGCTCATTTTCCGACCGAGACCGACCGACCGTTTCTTCGACCATCTTAACTCTTCACTCTCACTGACCGTTTCTATCTACATTCGCTCCGGACTACGCTGGACTATTCGTTTCAACTCGGACTATTCCAGACTGTTGGGTAACTGCTCCAGGACTTCATCCTAACCAATCCCCTTCTTCCTACAAGTCTCTTTTGGGTCGAGGACACTCGCCCTTCTGATCTTTTCAGTTGGTTTGAACCTGTGGGGGAATTGCCTCTACCTCTTCAACTAACTTTACTGTTTTACACCAAGACTGAATGGCATTTCACCACACCAGATCTTATCACAGATAGTGTTTAAAGGTCCAGTCCTAGAACCACAAAAAAACCACAACCAAACCAAACTGGACTGATTAGGACCAGTCCTGATTGGTCCTGGTCTTGTCCAGTTGTGGAAAAGATCAGTCTTGGTCTTTCCAGATCTGGAAAAATGAAAGATCAATCAAAAACTGGTCACGACCAGTCCGGACCACAACCAATAGGTAGTCCATATTAGCTACCTATCAACCCCATCTACCATAATTTGTTCGACAATTTAGCTATTTTATTTGATACTTTAAGCTTTGATCTAATTTTTAAGGAGGTAAAAAGTATAAATGTCTATATCTTGAGATCAGATGATCTGATCAACGCAATTAGTAGCTTGTATGTATTTTGAGATCTAAGATAAAAACTTAAATCACTCATATCTCAACGAGATCTCAACCAATTTGCAAAATGTTTGGTGCGATCAAACCGTGGGAATGTATAGTATATTTCAGGCACCCAAAAGACCAGTCATGACCAGTTGCAGACCAGTAAAAGACTGATTGAGACTGGTTTTTATCGGTCCTGGTCCAGTCTTTTCTGTTTTGGAATTTTCCTGCAACCAGACCAGACTGGACCTTAAAACACTAATCACAGACCCAGTTGCTATGGTATCCACTTTCTTATCACCCATCACAGCCCATATTTGGCTAGACATTAATACCTATGGGGCAGTTTCCTATGACACAAGATATGGTTTGTCATTCCTTCACACAAATGTTTCTCCCCTGTGAGAAATGTCATACACTACGTTACAAAGAATCATTCTATTCAGCAATGTAGTGTAATGTATTGAATGAGTATAGTGTTTTAAAGTCTGGTCCAGTCCAGTTTTTTACCCTATTTGGAAGGCAACCAGACTGCAACCAGTTTTGGAAATTTCCTAATTAAGGCAACTGGCAACTGGACTGATAAAAACTGTTTGCAACTGGTCTTTTGAAAGTCAGTCTATAACCAGTCCACAACTGGTTTGCATGATAAGCGGTGGCTGTACCGAATTTAGCTGAGACTCTTGGCTTCCAGATTAATCATGAATTAAGTAAATCCATCCAGAAA
>JBBPTK010000391.1:0-16213 GCA_038094135.1 Spongiforma cf. squarepantsii
TTCCAAATCGACGATCGGCGTCGAGTTCGCGACCCGCTCTACCACCGTCGACGGCAAGACCGTGAAGGCACAGATTTGGGACACGGCGGGACAAGAACGGTATCGGGCGATCACATCAGCGTGAGTCCTTGTTCTTTTCTCTTGTCTCTCATCCTTGACGATTTTCTAGGTATTATCGTGGCGCAGTCGGCGCGCTGATGGTGTACGATATCTCCAAGCATGCCACCTTTGTCAACGTGACGCGGTGGTTGAAGGAGCTCCGGGACCATGCCGATTCCAACATTGCCATCATGCTCGTCGGTAACAAGAGCGATCTCAAGCACCTCAGGGCGGTCCCTACGGAGGAAGCAAAGAGTTTCGCCAGTGCGTCGCATTCTTGTCGCTGCCGAGTTTTCGAACTGACATGCGTAACTAGGTGAAAACGAGTTGTCGTTCATCGAGACTTCGGCGCTGGACGCTTCGAACGTCGAGTCGGCTTTCCAAACCATCCTCACTGGTGAGTGGCTCGTGTACCGCGGTAGATGGTGGTGTTGATTGTGGACAGATATCTACCGGATCATGTCCAGCAAGTCGCTGGAGCAGTCGACGGACGCGATCAAGGCGCCTACCAGCGACACCATTCCTGTGGCCATAGACTCGAGTGCACCTGCCAAGGCAGGATCGTGCTGCTGATTTCTTTCTCTGTTGCTGTAGTTGTTGTTATAGGTACTGTTGTTTCTGCTAATAGTACGAGTAAAAAGGTTTGCGAGTGGCACGACCCACAGCGCGGCTGACGACGTGGCCTGATCTCCTGTGACTGAATTCGGCTGATCCAGAAGGTTGCGGAATTGCTTCCCTGGCCAATCAAGGATCGATTATTCCAAGTTCGTTCACGCCTTTCGACGTGAGAAACTGTGGACACCAAATTTTCTGGAGGGGACAGTCTTGAACCAGCGCACTCGCGGGCGAATTCGCTGATGACCAACCATCTCGCATTCCCGGTTTGGGGCCGTTACAGCCCGTTAGTCCACCGGTCGGTTGGTATAAAAGGCGATTCATCGCTTACATTCATCATGGACTATCCACCCTCCCCTTATGTCGTCTACGTGCCACCTGCCTATGGCCAACCCACTCCCCCGCCTACACCACGTAGACCTCCCACCGCCCCGATCGACGAGTACGCGCCCTGTCCCCCGACTCCGCGCTGTGCGTGCACGGCCCACACCTGCGAGGACTCCGACTTTGACGACCCCTCGGACGCGTCTAGCTCCACCTCGTTGGGTCCCGAGCTGGACTGTGGCACGGACCCAGAGCCAACCGATCACATCATCTACGCTCCCGATGCTTATGCATGGCCGTGTCCCGTACTGGCCATCATCCAACGCCAAAATTTCGATCAGGCCGGTCTCTCCACGCAACCCGTCCACCCTGCCACCTGTGAGGAACCCGTGAAGCTGTTCAACCTCACTGGTGGCTATATTTCCCAGACAGGTTGTCCCATCATCGACTGGCAGTCGTGTGAGTACTATATGCAGCGTCCTTTACTGATCTCTGTTGTATCGCCCGAAAATAGACTCGTCTATCCCATCGACCGCATCGAAGACGTACAACGTTCACTCCGCTCGCACTGGATCGCAGTGGTTCCGCCACCTATTCCACCCATCGTGATCACCGGGCGCGACGTGGTCGGTCCCATGTCTTTGAAACCACGTTCCGACGGTCATGCCTACATCGTGCCTACCCCCGACTCGATCTGGCGCGTCATTCTACAACGTGCCGTCGACGCGGAATTCCGGCCCTTGAACAAAACCGCAAAAGTCATGAACGCGTTGTGTCGCGTCGGCGGGGCGCTCTATTACCCTCAACATGTCGTGGCATCCGGTTTCGCCGTCAACGTGTTTCTACAAGTGGACTGTTCCCCATCGGACCCGAATCCTCGCTGCGAATATATGGGTGCGTATGTGTTACAGGTCATGCACGATCTCCCCATGTCGCGTTCCCACTGGGACGATGTTAACCCCCTCCACCGGATGGCCATCTTTGAACGCGTTCCCGATCAATTTGCACGAGGCTGGCCTGAAATTCCCTTGGTCCAGCTTTCCTATTACAAGTGGGACGAATCCATTCTTGCGATGGCGGACAGGAGTCGCCTTGGCAGGAACCTCGCTCCAAGACCCTCGCAGGGCCACCCACTCTCTCAGCGCAAGGCACCCAACTAGACTTTGAATCTTTTCCCATGTGCGTAGCCACTTCACCGTTCCATGCTGACGTCTATGTTGCTTACAGGACCCATTTTATCTTTCCTTTGCTCTATGCTTATCATGTATTCCTGACATGCCTGTCGACTGGGAGTTTGTACTGATATCTTGTTGGTCGGGGCTTTGTTTATATCCATCAATAAATCGCCAAAGTTCATCGGTATCACTGAGTATGGTCTATCCCGTGAGCAAATGGCATCTAGTTGGCCTCGATCTTTTCCGTCGCGTCCACACCTGAGCCCCAGACGATCAGTACTCAACGTAAAGCATGAGTAGCCTGCCATACCTCGTTGACCCTCGTCCTTGCCCCGCCCGTTCACCAACCCATAATTGCTCGCCGTGCGCGCCGCAAACAGTGCTGCAAGCACATATGCACACGCCGCACGCGCCGTCTCCGGATCCAACGGCTTGATCGGCCCCGTTCCCGCCGCTGCGCTAGCACCGAGCAGGCCCGCCAACAAGGCATGCACGTCCGCCCAAAACGGCTGGGCGTGCGTGAGCGTGGCATACAACCCCGTCACGAGCGGCGCACTCCACAAATCCGTCGTCGTCCAGCCATAGGGCAGGAGTTCAGCGGGGGTGGTGACCGACAGCGCAGTGGGATGGAGGAAGGAGACGAGGTTGGTGAGGAAGAAGCCGCCGTTGGTAATGAGCTATTGACAAGTTCGGTCAGTCATGAACCCCCTGTGGACGACGACGGTACGCCAACGCCAGCCCGACGACATCACATTCAAATACGCACAAATGAGGTGAGCAAAAGCGCCCAGGGGGAGTTGGAGACCGCGCTGGAGGGGCTACCGAGGACGACGGGCGGGACGAGCGTACAGACGAGCAGCGCGCGGGTGTGGCCGTCCGCCAGGGAGAGCGGGAGCTCCGTGAGTGCCGACAGGGGAGGGAGGTAGCCGCTTGGCACGGCGTCGACGAGGGCTTGCACGAGGACGTACAGCATGGGACCGACGCCCGAGATCATGAACGAGGCGGGTACGCCGAGGAGGGGCGCTTTCATGTCATATCATATTTCATTTTATTTCATTGAACGATGAACGGTGAGATCGATCGAAGGTCAGTTCGGTGTGCCACTGAGAGAAGAGCCGAGGCCATGCAACCATACATACCTGCGATGGCTTCTCCACCATAAACGACCGTCAGCACCGCGAGTGCATCTCTAGTAAAGGAACGGGCTTCGATGGGAAAAGGCTTGCTGCTGTTCGTCGACGTCGCATGCTGCTTCCGCAAGTTCTCCCTCATGTGTCGAAGGAGGTAACAGAGACGAAAGGCAGCGAACAAGTCGAGAGAGCTGACCTGGAGGCCAAACCAAGAAAATGGCGCCAACGGGGTCAAGGCATATTGGTAGAGTAAAACGGTGGACTGAAGGCTCATGATGAAGATGCTGGGGCAAGCGTGGTGCCAGCAACCGAGGAAACGGACACCTAATAACAAACGCCCGTCGTTGCTACATTTGCCCACGGAGCCATTCCGGGGCGTCGCATCTCCCACACCATCAATAAGTACATTCACGACAAGTCTAACAAACGTGCACACTAGTATTGTGGTACAGGAGGAGGTGGAGGAACCATCCCTCCAGGCGGTGGCATCATCCCAGGCGTAAATCCAGCAGGTGGTGGAGGGGGAAATGCCCCGGGTTGCTGGAATACCGGCATGTTCGCTGGCGGCGGCGGCATCCCCATCGGCATCCCAACCGGCGCACCCATCATTGGCATGGCTTGAGGCGTGAACCCTTGTGGCGGAGGTGGCTGAGCCAACGCGCCTGCGAACTGTCCCTGGTACGGTCCTTGGAAACCAGGCATGGGAGGCCGCGCACCAAACGCCATCGGCGCGGGGGGTGGCCGGGCACTGACGGGCAACGCATTGTTTTTTCGTGCTTGGGCGGCGAGGAGACGTTCCGCGGATGTACCATGGCGTTCACCTTTGCCGTCTTTTTTGAATGCGTATTGGACCGAGATGGCCTTGTTCATGAGGAATTGACCGTTCATCGATTCGATGGCTGCATCGGAAGACTCGAAATCGGTGTATGAAACGAAGCCGTAGCCTTTTGACATTCCCGAACTCGGGTCTCGGGCAATCTGGGCGGGGGAAGAAATGAGAAAGAGAGAGATGAGAACACACGATGAACGGCGCACCTTGGCCGTCGTAGCCATGATCCCAAATGCACTAAACGTGTCGTAAAGTAACCGTTCGTCCACGTTCTCGTCCAGGTTTCCGATAAACAGGTTCGCGCCGACGTCCAGCTGTTTTTTATCCGAAGAGGCCTATAACACGCATGGTTCAGACAACGTCATCATGCATAGATCGTTTTCGTGACATACCTTGTTCACGCGTATCGGTTTTCCCCATAACTTGATCTGGTTCATGATTTTGCACGCATACTCGGCATCCTCCTCTGTCAAGAACTCACAGAAACCATAACCCTGATGCGCCATGGATACACGGTCCTTTGGGAGATGCACGTTGACTGAGAAACGTTCCGAATCAGTCGTTTGGTGAACCTTCAAAGAACGCGATGAATGGACGCACCCACGGGTCCTGCTTGTAGCATGAGCTCCCATATGATAGCGTCCGAAACTCGTTCGTCAAGGTTCCCCTAGTTGCGGTGCAGGTGAGACACTCCTGAAAATTCCTACGTTTGACTGAAATGGTTACCAAGTATACTGTCGCCTC
Source organism: Spongiforma cf. squarepantsii (assembly GCA_038094135.1). Taxonomy (NCBI): domain Eukaryota; kingdom Fungi; phylum Basidiomycota; class Agaricomycetes; order Boletales; family Boletaceae; genus Spongiforma; species Spongiforma cf. squarepantsii. Next base: position 4,917 of record JBBPTK010000391.1, read on the forward strand.
CTGATTTCTGTCGTCTTGTGGCCGGGACATGGTGGTTAATTATCGAGGAGACTCCTTAGCACGTGACCGTTACTACTTACTCGTGTGACACAGTTACTTGTGCATTTCGACTTGATCCCGGATCGTTGGCATTGTACTGCACGTTGCTCTTTGGGTCGGGAAACCTCTGAATTCACACATAAATGTAGGCGACCACTAATGAAAATCAGCTTAAGGATCACCCGTACTGCATCGAATTTCAAAAAGCATGTTTGACCACTTGTACAGTCCTGACATCGAGCCTGTGAAGGCAAATATCCAAGTTCGCTCCATACCATACCGCCGGCCATAATCTACTGCTCTGAAGCAAAGGGTGATGCCATGACAATGTTTTGGCCAGTGCTGTCAACCATTCGGGCGTTCGTGCACCCGCATAAAAACTGGTTCACATGGATCGAGGCTCGTTGTTTTCCTACTCGTCATGATCAAACGATAGACCGGGGTACGTCTGTCCACCTATAGAAGGAAATGAACTTAGTTAAGAGGTTCGAGAAGGAGCCCGGAGGAGACAGGTGGCATGTAGTTCAGTCGCTGCCGAACGTCGAATCGATTGGTAGTCGGCCGCTTTGCCAAGACACGATCTAAAAATTCTGGTAGCTTGCGCATTCCAGACCCATCATTGCCAGACAGTGGCAGGTACGGTGCTTCGACCCGGCGCTGTGGCGGGGGAGGACCTAGGCACGTTCAAGCCCATCCGCGCCTCGCCTGGTCAGTGCCCCAATGATCATGATGCGGATGCATGAACGAAAGGTCAGTTTACACGATAATCCTGTGGATATTTCAAAAATGGCCCGGTGTCTGACGCGTCTTGAAATCATCTGACGAATAGATGGCATCGAAGAGACAGAAACAGAGATGGCGTCCTCATGGAGCATGTCAAAGCTTTGGAGCGTCCTTTGTCCCGCGAAGCGACCGGTGCGTATTCCATATCACCAACCTGTTACGGTTTCTTAATATTGTCTTTCCCGCGTTCTAGAAGATTAGTTCCTTGATCTTGAAGAAGACGAACCGGAAAGGCTGGTAAAGGGAGACGATTTCTGTCGTTTGATACTGAAAAACTTGATACCAGTTTGAACCAGAGGGCAGGTGTGATAGAGTTTTCTAGCAAGTTGAAGGATCAGCTTTTGGAGATTTGATGGATGTGAGATACCTCTTGTCTTACCCTAACGTGTAACTATCTTATACCGTATCAGCTTGGACCTTGCAGGGCTCTTGATGCTGTGTTGATGACTCTAGGGAGGATTGCCCACGATATATGGATGCACGTAAGGACTTGCCATCTTTCCAAAGGCGAAGATCGGCCCCAACAAGGGAGTCTTGTTGCAAATTGGGGTATGCTGCCAACAACGAGTGTCGACTATACTGTGATAAGGATGGAATGCAGAACAAAGGTCGGCTGCTCAGCGCTCAGTATGCACTACGCTGATCAAAAGCCTTGATCAATTTCATCATTCACAAGCCAGAACAACTGCTTCGTGAGAGGCGTGATTATGACGTCTTTACCTTCTTAGAAAGGTGCTTTTTCCTCGTCGAAGCAGAACGTACTGATAGGAATTCGCACAACCACGGTCATGGCGGGTTCTATGAATCGGTGCACGAGGACGCTACCTAGCTTGCCCTGTGAATATGGGCACATTCGTCTAGAACTCACGTTGCCTCATGGTTACTACTCCGAGGTGAATTATGATTATGATTGGCATGGACAACATTATAACAATGCATTGGTCATTAATATCAAGCCTGCCCGCGTTGGAATATTGTCTCTGGTATTAAGTTGCCGGGGGGGCCAGGGGCAAAACGTGGTATACAGTTCCATTCGTGATTCAGACTTTTTCATTTCCTAATCTCAGAGCATCCACCTGGCTTCCTGAAGAAAAGGCTGAGAATAAGGCTGACTTAAAGGACTTCATTTCGCCATCTGATCGATTGAACTTGCAAACCCGACGTTTAGAACATATTTTCCGTGCTAACAGAAAAGATTGATGATTTATCACGCTCTACTAAGTCTTGGACGTATCTAATCTCGCCTAAGGTTACCATGCGCCAGCTTCCTCCCCGGTGGATGAATGCACATCGTCTGAAACAACTTTCTTCGATCAAGTTGTCTACACGGGTATGGTTTGTTTACATAACGACGCAAAACAGTTGATGATGATGAAATGGAGAGCTCGAGAGGCGACGGGGACGGGGCGCTCGTCTGCAAGACAGCTACGACAGGCTAAGGCCCTGGCGGACTTCTAGGCTAGCTTGCTTTGGGCGCGATTCAATGACGAGGGCGAAAAGCAACATTGATTGGTAGACCACCTCAAAGTGGTACTACTATGACCAGCAGATGAGTCTTAGATGCAATGCTGAATTTAGGGTGACGTTCCAGACCCGGTCACAAACTGTATTTCCGAGGATCGACCGACAAAACTTGACTACAAACGGTCACAAGCACCCTTCCATCATATCTACAAGAACTAAAATACCCGCAGTGTAAAGTTGCGGAACCACAACACCAAACTGAATTATTCAAAGGTCAGAAATGGCCCAAATGGGATAAATGATAAAGTTGTGAGAGTGTGGCCTCACTGGATTATATTATGGGCCAAGCAATGCAAGGAGAAGATACTCGACGTCGTCCAATAAAACATCAACGAATGGAACCAGAGCTTTCGAAACGAAGTTGTTATCGGTACTCTCCGCGGAGAGATCTCGAGAATGGGTAAAATAAGGATTCGTACCTTCTACTAATTGGCGGGATTCAAGCTCGCGCTTTTCCTCGTTATTGGGAAGAGTAGCCGCAGAGGCAGCAGCAACGAATGCAAGAACAGCAAGGGGTTTCGCGAAGCGCATGGTGATCGAGTGCGGGTCGAATATGAGTAGGACACTCGGCTAGTTGCACGGAATATCCTGGTGGGCTGGTCATTTTGTAGTCTACTCTTTATACACCCTCGGAGCCAAGAGAGACCCCCAAATATTACAATTGGTTTTCGGCAGCCCCTTCAACAGAGCACATTTGGGGAGGAACAGCAGTACGGTAAGCACTGAAAAGATTGCTAAAAACGAGTATTGCAAGATCGAGCTCGCTATGAATGGAATGACATACTGAGCGAAAACCTAATCGAACATTGACTTATTGCCTTGAAAGTCAAGTTATTCCGACTTGATTATTAGGCAAGATTATGCGACACTCATTCTAGTGGGGTCGGTGTGTGAGTATAGGACAACATCCCCAAGTGGACATTTCCTCCGAGTCAGTGACTTGGATGGTTGACACTCCCCTGCCATTGGCCCGGAACCGTGTGTAACAGAGTCGCGAAGCGCTGGAAATGTTTGGGGACTAACAGACTAACTAGCCATTTACATGACCCGTTTGTAGGCGGGGTATGATTCAATTTTGTCTTTCCAATGGCTATATTACGTGCGAAAGACAAGCGGGGTTTACTACTTATTCGGATTCTACTCCGCTGCGACCCAATCAAGCCCTGCTTTCAAGTTCGATAAGACTTGGTGCTGTCTCCGAACTTCTGGTGCTCCTTGTCGAATGGGTACGTTTGTTGTTGGCTCTATATACACATATCTTCGATATCTAGACTTCTAGTTGCATCCCTCTATTGATGGTTTACATGTATGGGCTTTGCTAGTAATCGAACTCGTGCCGACATCGAAATCGTACTGATGTGCATCGCAGTACTTCCGACTTCCCAGGTCAATACGGTCATTTCTCCATGGTTCTAGAGTACTCGCCTCTTTCATGTTCCTCGTCGGGCTCTGTCTTTACTGCGCATTGGGACACACGACAGATGTCCAGACCGTTCGGGTCAGAAAGTTCGGTGGCGGGTGGGGCGAGCACCCGATCGAACTTCGCACCGAGCTACTTGAAGAACGAGATGTTGCGTTACTTGGCGGGAGCAATTGCCCATAGCATTTCAGTGGAATGCCAAATGTCCCGGGCCGCACGGGAATCCAATCCGAGTATGGACGAGACGTTTGTTGATGGTAGAGTCCCAACACCTGGAGACTTCCTTAAGCTTCTCTCCAGGGTACTGCAAACACGGTCATGGCGGATTCTACAAGTCGACGCATGAGGACGCTGCCCAGCTTGCCCTGTAAATATGGGTACATTCGTCTAGAACTCACGTCATCTCGTGTTTACTGCTCTGAAGTGAATCATGTTCATGGGCGACGCTTTGCTTCGATCATCTGCCCACATCAGAATATTGTATCGGCTCTAGACGGTCAGGGGGCATTCACGGGCAAAACATAGTATACAGTTCCATTCGAGATTCAAACATTTTCATTGCCTAATATCAGAGCATCCACCTAGTTTCCTGAAGAAGAGGCAGAGAATAAGGCGGACCTAAAGGGCTTCATTTCATCATTTGTTCAATTGAACGTGCAAACCCGACGCTTGGAATATATTTTCCGTGCTGACAGAAAGGATTGATGATTTATCACGCTCTACTAAGTCTTGGACGTATCTAATCCTGCCTGAGGTTACCATTCGCCAGCTTCCTCGGTAGATGAATGCACATCGTCTGAGACAACTTTCTTCGATCAAGTTGTCTACAGTATGGTTTGTTTAGCGACGCAAAACAGACATGGGTGATAATGAAAGAGAGAGTCCAAGGGGCGGCAGGGACGGCACGAGACGAGGGCGAAAGGCAACGTTGGTAGACTACATCAAAGCGGCACTACTATGACCAGCAGATGAGTCTTAGACGCAATGCTGAATTTAGTGTGGCGAGTCATTTGGACGTTCCAGGATCATAAACTGTATTTCCAAGGATCGACCGACAAAACTTGACTACAAACGGTCACAAACACCCTTCCATCATATCTACAAGAACAAAAATACCCGCAGTGAAGTTGCGGAACCACAACACCAAACTGAATTACTCAAAGGTCAGAGATGGGATGAATGATAAAGTTGTAAGAGCGCAGCCTTACTGGATTATATTATGGGCCAAGCAATGCAAGGAGAAGTGCCTCGACGTCCGCCAATAAAATACCAACGAATGGAACCAGAGCTTTCGAAACGAAGTTGTTATCAGTACTTCCGCAGAGAGAATGGGTAAAATAAAGACTCGTACCAGCCAACACTTGGCGGGATTCAACCTCGCGCTTTTCCTCGTTATTGGGAAGAGTAGCCGCAGAGGCAGCAGCAACGAATGCAAGAACAGCAAGGGGTTTCGCGAAGCGCATGGCAATCAAGGGCGGGTTGAATACGGGAAGTGTTTAGATAGGATACTCGGCGAGTTGCACCAAATATTCTTGGGGGCTGGTCGTTTTGCAGTCTGCTCTTTATACATCCTCGGGACTAAGAGAGACCCTCAAATATTACGATTGGTTTTCGGCGGCCCCTTCGACAGGGAACATTTGGGGAAGGAACTGCAGTGTAAGCACTCAAAAAGAAGACTCCTAAGAACGAGTACCGCAAAATCGAAATCGCAATGAATGGAATGACATACTAGATAAAAACCTAACCAAGCTTTGACTTATTGTCTTGAAGGTCAAGCTGTTCCGACTTGATTATTAGGCGAGATTATGCGACACTCATTCTAGTGGGGTCGGTAAGTGAGTACAGGACAAGTCCCCAGGTGGACTTTTCCTCTGAGTGAGTGACTTGGATTGATGATTCACTGTTCGGTCCGGAACCGTGAGTAATGAAGGTCGCGACGCGCTGGAAATATTTGGGGATCGGCACAATTAGTACAATTAATAATTAATTTGCTTTGGTAGCACCGATGGACACTAGCATGTCAACTATTTGGTTAATCATTTGATCATCGGCCAGCGCTGGACTTCCGCCGGTGATGCTGATGCAAGGGGACCGAGACTCAGTACTAGTTCTCCGAAGTTTGATAGATCATCACGTACTAGTCACGAATATTAATATTCGAACCACTAGAATAAGCGTGATGATAGTATAGTTGGATACAAGCCCCGAGACTCTGAAATGTCAGTCGAAGAAGCTTTCAAACACCATCTCACCTGCTGAGCTTGACAGCCAGAAAGAAAGAAAGTCCCATCATTATAGAGCGGGGAATCGTGCGCGAAATTAGTACATATGATGTCGGAGTCAATGTTTGGGGATCTTTCGAGTATTTTTTTGCTAACCATTTTGTGAAGATTAACAAACCTTAGCTTACATAATGATAAGGTTTATTCAGAATGATCATTCAAGAGCCTATCCGGTTGACGAAGCATTGTGTACGCCGTGGCAGAATTTCCAAGGTTTGGTCCGTTGATCCGTTCCCCAACCAGCTTGTGCTAGTATGCTGACTGACAGGCATCTAGATCGCTCTGAGACCAACAGGTTTCTGAGAAATCCAAAATCCTAGATGTCCCAGACTCCCAGGCCAAGCGAGTTACTTGGAATTATTTGCGTATGAAACCCTCTATGATGCTTGAAGATGAAGATGCACTTTTTGATTTGAATCCAGTGGGGTCTGCGCAATTGAGTGTCGAAGATCTCGACCGGCGTTCACGGACACGGCATTCAAATTAAGTTTTGTTCGCTACTGTAACGTTGCACAATGACCCCCATACCCGATGTGTAGTTTGATTTTCGAATATGTGGAACTGCCTCTGGTGCGTGATTTTTTCCTTGGGGTCTTAAGAATATTCGCCGTCCACGTCAGAAATTGATTGCAAGTCGAAATAGTAAGTGGGGGCCGCGAATCTTTAACGGAAAAGTTGGATTCTCTCCGCTACAGAGTACTATATCTCGACTGCTACAGAAACCCCACCCTGCGATGAAATATCCTACAACGGCAAGAACCGAAACTTCTGGACGCTTTGGAGCAAGAAGAAAAGCTGAATAACACAAGGGTTAGAGATGAGACAGAAAAAGTCGGGAAAGTATGGCCCACTTGAATTCCATTGCGACATAGCAGGGCACCAAGAAGTGTCTCGATATACGCCAGTAAAACACCCACTATCGGAGCGAGAGTTGTTGAACCATTGTCATCTTTCACGGAAAGCAAAGTCTGATGAAGTCTCGTACCTAGCGTCAATTGGCGTGATTCGACTCTTTCTTAGCCATCTGTAATGAAAGCAGCAGAGGAAGCAGCCTGCGACGAAGGCGAGAGTGCTAGCAAGGGTGCGCATGTTGAATTAATGATCAAGTATGGAATCAGACAAAATATCCCGGTGAGTTCAGTGCAGAATAACAATAACAGTGCATTGTGGGCAGGAATGAAAACCTGTTATTCAGTTGATCTGTTGGGACCGCTTGGTGTTCAAACGTTCACCGTTCGGCCACTTTGGTGGGGTTGTTGCGCTGACAGTTCCCCAACTAACAGTGTTTTTGATTTCGAACCTGAAGGCCGAGGCAGTCGATGATACCCATCAGGCAGCATCGAAACCTCTGTGTAAAATCTGAAAGCAGATACAACGGCGTTGGCAATAGACAATAGCATCACGATGACTTAGTAGTCATGTGCATGAACTTTGAAGGTGGCTGGTATTTATACACTGACCATATGTTGCTAAGTTGGCTGATTGGTTGGAATCAGTCTTCAGGATCCGGCTACCGTCATTGGCAATGACGCCAATGCAATCGGCCCCCACAGAGTTTTGAGTCTGCCGAGCTCGAGGAAGTCACGTAGTCGTTTGAACTGATAGTAATACAGCCGCTGAGTCAGCCGAGCTTTGGTGGCGGGCCCAGCATGTCAGTATGTAGTTGATTTGGTACGGCGATCTAATAGGCAAATTTGACGCTAGCCTACCGATCGTCGTGTACTAGCCAACTATTAATCAGCTCGGTCGTGAAAACCATGTATCATAGGACTGTCTCAGGATAGATGACTGCGACGAGAAACTAGGTTGTTGCGTATACTAGCACGCTTGTCAAATGTCACATGATCGGGACAGATTGCAATGTCTGACACCACTTTAACAACACCATTCATTCAGCACGATCTTCGTCTCCATCAACAAACTGTATTACAAACAACCTCCAAGCACCTATCTACATCCGACTTGAACTACACGAATGAAAACTCCCAAGCGACCTCTGGAGAAGATATTGAACCCAGGAACTAAATAATTCAAGGTCAGAGAGAGATAGAAATAATGTTTGGAGAGTGCGACTTGCTCGATTACTGAGATTGAGACTGAGACTGAGCATACGCAGCCTGAGCATTCTTGACGTCTGTCAATAGCTGCTCCGCTGCCGAGATCACAGCTTTCGATCATTGTTAACACAGAGCAGAAAGATAGGCAGATGATGACATATACCGGAGGAGAGCCCATTCTGTTGGCGGGCAACAAGGCCTTCGAGTCCTTGAAAGGTAGCTACAGCGGAAGCGGCAGCGATAAGGGTAAGGGTTGCAACGATGGAAGGTACGTTGAAGCGCATGGTGGTCAAGTAATATGGGGCGGTGGTTAAGACGAGATAATCAGGAGAGTTGTGCAGAATATTCTGAGGGCTCGTCGTTCGGAATGCACTCAGCTTTTATACACTTCCAGACTGAAACCCCCAAATATTTTACATTCGGTTGGTTCCAAGCGAGTCGTAGCTAACAAAACACTGGGCTATGGGGAGACGGCAGCATGAGCGCTGGGCACTCAGAAGAAATATGAGGGAACCGAATTCCGAATTGCATGATCATTGGATTGTATGATCGCTATGTCCGTTTTTGGTCTGCTTCCACGAGCCTCGGAATACTCCGTATTCTGAGTCTATCGCTGGCCCCAGACCAATGTGGTTCCAGCTTGGATTACATCCCGCCCGAGGTCCTACACGAGATTCTCTCCCACTTGCCCACCCTCCCTGATCATCACATCCTATATGATTTCAGAAACCCTCCCGGCGTCGTTTCCTCCGACGAGCTCGTCCGCACGCCTGTCCTTCGCGCACTGTCCTGGACTTCCAGACTGTTGCGATCCCGTTGCCTCGTCATGGCGCGGCAAAGTGTCGACCTGTGCAGTATCAGTTTTCCGATACAGAACGACATGCTCAAAAGGACAACCAACAATGCCATCCCAGCCGCTGCACATGTCTTGAGCACGTGCACGTATCTCTGGCCTTTCGTCCAGTTCGTCTGCATGCTCGTCAGACCTGTAAGAACGATTGTCTGACCACCACTTATCACCCAGAACCCTGGCCTTTATCCTGCAGGGTACCGCCAAGATCATCCCATCCTTCGCAGCCTGTCTCGCCAAGTTGCCCAATCTGACCATTATTCAAGGTAGGTAGGCACTGTCTTCCCTGATGCGCGGCCTCAGCAACCTTTTCTGTCAGTCTTGCATGCAAACAGGCAAATGACAGTTATAGAGAAAGGTTTCCAGGGTCAACGATTTCTATCCGTACAGAGGGTATCCGGATCTGCACACAGTATCATCCAGTGTTGTCCCAACGTCGAGGAAGTGAACTGCATAGGAGGATCTCCAGGGACGATCATCAACTCTCTTGTCAAAGGCGAGTTTGGTCGCATTGTATACATGCTAAAATGTGTCATTAACATCACTAGTCGGTCCGCCTCCTAACATGAGGTATATGGGCCTCCCGTACTTTCGGGGAGTGGTCAGTCAGCCTTTCATGTTTACTCGTGGCCAGAGTCGGTGCACTGACGGGCCTTGCATAGTGGGACATGGACAGATTGGCTGAACTCCCACTTCCCGACACAATCGAGATTAATACTATTTTCACGGGAGAGGAGGATGTCTACTCATTCTTCATCAACACTACACGTTCCAATACGGAAAATGCAAAGGAGATCCTGAAGACAAACAAATCGAACGCGATAAAGAGGGTTATCGTGACAAGCTGGAAGGTCGTCTTTGGCAGGTCCGAGTCGAGACCATCAAAGATGACGCGATCTCTTGCAAAGATTTCACATTACATTACCTGGCGTACGAGTACCACTGACACCCTCATTGAAGGCGCGTATCGTCACATATACGTGCTGAAAGGTATCATTGGCAATACTGGTCGAGCCGTTTCTCGACCTGAGGCATATGGTCCAGGGCGTGTTGTTCATACTGTACTAAATATTGGTTCTTTGATATTTACTCGTGGTTAGACCGACGGGCTTTGCATATGTGTAACCTTTCGCGTCGAGTGGTAAACCTACTTGCAAAATTATTGACCTAGATACTACATGAGCAAAAATCGTATTTGATAGTATCAGCAGAATCCAAAGCAACAGCCACGATCATGGCCACCAAACGCCTGCCAAATCATCAAAGTAAGTCGATCCGACATTTGAGGGCTCCATCGACGTTCTCAGCACGCCCACCACAACTCAAACCCTCACGCGTAGAGGAATACAAAGCCCTCCATGCATCTCCCTGGCCCACCGTCCTCGATGCCCTCGCCCGTCATCACGTCATCGACTACTCCATTCACCACTACCCCCCCTCTCCAGCTTCTCGTCGCCACATTCAAATACACCGGCCAGGATTATGACAAGGACATGGCGGAGATCGGAAAGGACGAGGAGACACAGTGGTGGTGGAAGTTGACTGACGAGATGCAGGAGAGCTTTAATAAAGGCGCGACCGACTTGCTGAATTTGTCTTCGTTTGTGTTTGTAATTGTTTTGGCACGCAAAATCCGGTAAGACAGGGGCTTGCGAATATTAACCGAGCTGAAACCTTGCCAGGTAATTGCCAGGTAATGCCAAGCAAGGTAATTCGACAGAAACTTGTCAGATTAGTCTTACGGTAATATTATTCCTTGACGCACTCGCTTGATCACTACAGTCACAGTACATCGCCTGGAAATGTCGTACAAGTACATGCTGTGCCCGCGATATGTATTCCTACCCCTGGCAACATTCTTCAACCTTCCATCTACTACGGGATGAATCACAAGTAAGTCTTCCTTGCGGACCTTCGCGGGCTGATCATCGTTGCTGCCTTGAGCTTGACTCGCATCGCTCCTCTGCCTAACCTTCTTGCTGTCGTAGACGTCGACATCGCTGAGGTACTCTTAGACTGATGTTAAAATGATCTTGGTAGTGTGTCTGAGAACGGGACGCAGGGAGCGTCAAGCTCGCGACCGCACCCTCCGACTCTCCAGCAACATCGGACAAGGTGTTTGGGAGCCCTTCTCTGTGCTGCATCTCTCCATCAGCAAATTACACACGCACTTTACGGCCACTTTACGGCCACTTTACGACACTTTCGACATCGCGCGCGTAAAGTGAATTGGCACTTTCAAAGTAGATCCTTCATCTTCAAAGTAGCTTTCACACTTTACCGGCTACCTACTTTCACACTTTACCGTACCTACTTTAGCACTTTCACGCACTTTCATGCAC
>JBBPTK010000392.1:0-16202 GCA_038094135.1 Spongiforma cf. squarepantsii
ACGCGAGTCGTTGATAAACGAGATTTGCGATATCCTCAATAATCCTGACGAAAATGCCCCGCGAGTATGCTTCCTTACTGGCGTTGCTGGATCGGGCAAGTCCGCTGTGGCGCATTCCATTGCTCGATTGTACGACGGTCAAAAGCGATTGGGCTCGTCGTACTGCTTTTCCAGTGCAGAAGTCGCAAGGCGGAATCCCCAAAATTTGTTCAGTACCATTGCGCGTGACCTCTCTGACCATGAACCTCGCTATAAGTCTACCCTTTGGGGGATCGTGAAAGATGACCGTGCCCTTCGCACGTCTACTTCTCCCCTTGAACAAATCGAGCGTCTCATCATCGAACCTAGCCAGGGTTTTGATGCTATCGGGCCCCTTGTCATCGTTATCGATGCCCTCGATGAAAGCGGTGATCAAGCTAGCCGTAGACTACTTTTACGGGCCTTGTCGGACAAAATTGTTTCCAATGCCCTTCCAGGCAACCTTCGTTTCCTGATTACCACTCGCCCGGAGAAGGACATCGTCTCTGCATTTCCGGCCAGTCCTCGCTTGATCTATAAACAGATGGGCGATGTCACCCACGAGGTCGTTGATGCTGATATTGAGAAGTTCATTCATCATTCCCTCCACCAGTATACTGAACTCGAAACCTCTTGGCCAGGTGGAGAGTGGTGTCGACTTCTCGTCGAACGTTCACAACATCTCTTCCAATGGGCATCAACTGCATGCAATTTCATTGAAGGAGTTGGTGACAGTGGTCTTGACCCAGACCAGCTTCTCGAGAAACTGTTGCAGAATGACAAATATGCCTCAGACCCCCTAGATAAACTTTACACAACCATCCTTGGTCAGCTGTTCACCTCAACTGATACCCAACAATCTTTTCGGGAGGTGATGGCTGTCATGCTGTCCCTCAAGGAGCCACTGTCCCTTGGGTCCCTGACTGCCATATTTGGGTCAAGTAGCAATCTTGCTATGAAGAATATCATCAGACCCATGGGTTCATTGCTAGAGGGAGTTCTTGATCAAGCAAAGCCTATTCAACCCCTCCATACATCATTCCGTGATTTTCTTTTAGACAAATCTAGGAGTTCCACTTTTCATGTTAATATTCAACCACAACATTCTCTGTGTATTGGGAAAGCTCTACTTGCATGCATGCAAGATAATCTAAAATTCAACATCTGTGGTCTGAAAGACTCTTGGGCACACAATTCCACCATCCCTGATCTTTCCATCCAAATGAAGAAAGCCATTCCATCCCACCTGGTGTACTCATGTCAATACTGGATGGTCCACCTACAATGCACAGATCCTACACCTGACCTCCTAGATCAGGTTATGCAATTCTTCTGTAAATTTCTTCCCTACTGGCTTGAAGTTATTAGCCTTTTTTCTACTTTCTCCCCACACCTGTTTATTTCATCTGCCATAGAGACCTGTACCATCCTAAGAACATGGGCTAAGGTAAGTTAGGTCCCTTTGGTACATAATAGGTGCTGAAGAATTGATTTTAGAACCATGATATTTCCACTTTGGCATCAGAAGCATCCAGATTCATCCAAGTATTTTCTCCTGTCCTCAAAGAGTCCACCCCCCATTTGTATCTGTCTGCTATTCCCCAAACCCCTACCAACTCTCCCCTTTGTAAACTCTGGCTAAATCATCCCCAAAGATGTGTGTCAAAGCCCTCCAATTGTCAAGCTGATTGGCCAGCTGAGATTCATGTTATGCATGGCCACACAAATAGAGTTCGATCAGTTGCCTATTCACCTGATGCAATTCACATTGCCTCTGGCTCTAATGATAGAACCATCAGAATTTGGGATGCAATCACTGGACAATGTGTAGTGGGTCCATTGAAGGGACACACAGATAATATTAACTGTGTTGCCTATTCACCTAATGGAATCCATCTTGCCTCTGGTTCCTGGGATAGAACCATTAGGGTGTGGGATGCAGCCAGTGGTCAGTGTATTGCAAGCCCATTCAAGGGACACACTGAAGGAATCTACTGTGTTGCCTATTCATCTGATAGAGTTCATATTGCTTCTGGCTCTGGTGATGAAACAATTAGGATCTGGAATGCAACAAGTGGCCAGTGTGTCATTGGTCCTCTTGAGGGACACACAGGTTCAATCTTCTATGTTGCCTATTCATCTGATGGAACCCAGATTGTGTCTGGCTCTAAGGATAATACAGTTAGAGTGTGGAATGCAGCTAGTGGTGAATGTATTGCAGGTCCATTTGAGGGGCATAAAGATGCAGTTCGGTCTGTTGTCTTCTCTCCTGATGGATCACATATTGTGTCTGCATCTTGGGATGAAACAATTAGGGTGTGGAATCTAACAGGTTATGAGCATGATCTAAGTCCACTTCATATGCATACAGATAGTGTCAGCTCAGTTGCATACTCACCTGATGGAACTCATTTTATTTCTGGCTCTTTTGACCAATCTATAAGAGCTTGGAGTATGACCACTGGAAAATGTTTAGCAGGTCCTATTAAGGGACACACAAATATAGTATCATCTGTTGCTTATTCACCTGATGGGTCTTACATTGTTTCTGGCTCTTATGACAACACCATCAGAGTTTGGAGTGCAAGTAGCAGTCAATCTATTGCAAGCTTCTTTGAAGGGCACACAGATCGAGTTACATCTGTTGCTCACTCATCTGATGGAAAATGCATCATTTCTGGTTCATGGGATAGGACTGTTAGAGTTTGGAGTTCAATTACTGGTCAATGTGTGGGAGGTCCTTTTAAGAGACATGAAGATAAAATCTGGTCTATTGCCCATTCAGCTGATGGGACATATATTGCTTCTGCATCTGAGGATCACACTATTACAGTTTTTAATACAGCTAGTGGGCAGAATGTGGCTGGTCCATTTCAACATATGGATATTGTATGTTCAGTTGCTTTCTCATCTGATGGAGTTCATATTGCTTCTGGTTCTGTAGATAAGACCATCATGATTTGGAATGTCATTATCAGTCAGTGTGTGGTTGGTCCTCTTCAGGGACATACAGGAACTGTTCGCTCTGTTGCATATTCACATAATGGAACACATATTGCTTCTGGCTCTTATGATAAGACCATTAGAATCTGGAATGCAACTAGTGGAGAGTGTGTAGCAGGTCCATTTCAAGGTCACACTGATGCAATCAACCACATTGCATATTCACCTGATGGAGGTAATATTGTTTCTGGTTCTCATGACAATACCATTATGGTTTGGGATGTAACTAGTGGGCAATGTGTTGCAGGTCCCTTCAAAGGGCACACAGATCAAGTTCGATCTGTTGTCTACTCACCTGATGGTACTTACATTGTTTCTGGCTCACATGACAAAACCATCAGGATCTGGAATGCAATCACTGGACAATCTGTTGCTGGACCATTTAGGGCACACACATATGCAGTTTCCACTGTAGCTTACTCACCAGATGGTAGATACCTAGTCTCTGGATCTAGTGACTGCTCCATTAAAGTCTGGAAGGTTGGTGAATTACTTAAGTTGGGCAATTTATCTGAGGAGAATGGCTGGGCTCAATCTTCTGATTTCTCCTTTCATGGATGGCTTGCTCCTTGGAATAGGCATCACTTCAATCTTTATGGCTACACTTTTCTCAGGTCTTCTTCTCATGACCCATTTAATGCTTCTTTGGAATCTTGAATATACTATAAATAGTATTTTCTCTACATTTGTTTGCATTGTCTAGAATCCTGAATATATATAGTACTCAACTATTTGTGTGGAGGTATAAGGTTTGCATTTACAGTATGCTGACACTATAAATGTCAATGCATCATTTTATAATAATGTGAAAATGAAGCAGCCCACTACTAATAACTTGCCAGTATTTTGTTATGACTTCTTGTTCTTTTCCCTTCTCTGCCTTTATCTTACTTACATATGTCCTTCTATTACTTCTTTGAGCTGATTGTAGAAGGCCCACAGACTCCACTAATTATAGCCTTCACAACTTCCCTATCTTCTAGGTGATCTCCTTTCTTCTCTTTCCTTGTTCCTTTGGCCATACAATAGTCCCATTTCTATTGTTCCCTTCTGGTCTTCTCTTGACTGTCTTGCTTCTTTAGTCTCACCTTAGTCATATGTTTTTCCCTCTGTATAAATCTCATGATAGCAACCTGTGACCTTAGCTTAGACCCACCAGGATACTTCCCTGGAATATATCCTCACTTCTTCAAGTCCTTGAGCAAACCAGTCCTTGCATTGTTCAGACTAAAGCCTCAGCCCTCTAGTCTCAGCTTCTTCCTGGTTACTACTTTGCCTCAATGTGACTCTTTGTGAGATCTTTGGCGGTCCAAGTGCATAGTATATTTCAATTAGTGCCCTCTCAGAATACTGTATGTATTAGCATTATGTTTCAAACCACAGTGTCAATAGGTTCAATCATTGATTGTATTCATGGTGCTAGAATAATGACTAGAAAGAGTATGAGTAGTGAGACAAACAGACAAACCATACTGACAGTGAACAAGTTGTGAAAATAAAAACAGCCATACATCCAATGAACTGTCAAAATTATGTTGGCCCGATTATTGAGCTTGATATACTGTGACCTACTTATATAATCATAGTGTTTAAAAGTCCAGTCCAGTCCGGTTTTTTGGCTTCCTAATGAGGCAACTGGACTGCAACCAGTTGCAGAACATTTCTAAATAAGGCAACTGGCAACTGAACCAAAAAATACTGTTGCAACTGGTGTGCAACTGGTCCACATCTGGTTTTCATGCTTAGACATGCTGAATGAAATGTAGATATGATTCCTAGCTAAATTCTGAGCTACTAACATTGAAAAGTGGTCAAGAAATGGGTGAGATATGAGTATTTTCATCAGCTTTGTCATTTTTTGACATTCAAAAATGGTTTTTGAGTGATATATGCCTCAAATAAATCCCAAAAAAATTTACCAAATATTACCCAATATGGTAATATACATAGGAGGTGACTGTACAGGTTGCAGCTGCAGTCTTTTTTCATCTGCAACCAACACAGCTGGCAACTGTAGTCCAGTTGCAATCAGTTGTGGTCTGGTCTGGTTGCCAGTTGCACTACCAGTTTGCAACTGGACTTTAAAACACTATGAATTTATGACATATGAGATGAAAACAGCCATCTTGGCTGTTTCTGGATGGATTTACATAATTATTGATTAATTTGGAAGCCAAGAGTCTTGGCTAAATTCAGTACAGCCACCACTTAGCATAAAAACAGGTTTCAGACCAGTTATAGACTGATCTTTCAAAAAATTGGTTGCAATCAGTCTCAGTCCAATTGCCAGTTGCCTTAATTAGGAAATTTCCAAAACTGATTGCAGTCTGGTTGCCTTTCAAATAGGATAAAAAACTGGACTGGACTGGACTTTAAAACACTACCAGGCCAGCTAGAGTCCAGAATCCAGCCTGTTAGATCAGCTAGTACCTAGGAACCAGCCAGTTGGGTCAGCTAGAGCCCCAAATCCAGTCAGATTGGTCGCTAGTACCTAGAAACCAGCCTGTAGAACCTCCCTCTCCCTCTCCCATGACAACATCTTACTGTATAGCCACTCCATGTTTTCCACTGTACACCATATCATTGAAACTCATTTTTGAGAAACTTAATGACACAAACTATACTGAATGGAGCATGCAAATGGAAGCATTGCTGGGGGAACAGGATCTCTGGGACATTGTATCCAGAACTGAGACTGCCCCCATGACTGGTCTGAACTCAGAGGTGATGAAAACATTTGTCTACAAGCAGCACCTCATAAAGACTAAAATCATTCTTTACCTCTCAACCTCCCAGCTTCCCCATGCCCATGTTGAATCTAGTGACCACAAGGAGATATGGGACAACCTTACCAACATTCATCAAATCCAAGGATTCAGTCAAATTTTCTCTGTGCTTCATAAATTGTCCACAATGGCAAAGGACCCTGAGCAGCCAATGCAAGCCTGGGTTGCATCTGTCCAAGACCTTGTGTTTTGACTCAAGGGTGGTGGCTTTGAAGTTTCAGGAATGATCATCATTGCCACACTACTTTACAGCCTGCCTTTAGACTATTCTCTACTCATCACAACCATCAGCACTATCCCTCTTAATGACCTGTCTATTCCCATGGTTGTCATGCAGTTACTTAATGAGGAGTCTTGTCAGTGCTCAGACCATTCCATTGCTAGCACCCTTATTACAAGGCATGTGCACTGCCTTGACAAAGGAAGACCAAGACAGAAAACAAAGAAAGGGACCTGATGCTTCAAGTGTTGTGGATACAGACACATTGCTACAAATTGCCCAACTCCAGATGATCAAGCCATGCTCTGTCACACAGATGAGGACTTGTGCCAGCCAATAAACTATGTATTCTAATACAACCTTACTTAATCTGTCACTATCATTGTTACTTAGTCTTATGAAGGGATGTTGGGATTATTAAGCTTGATGTACCACAACCTACTTATGTAATCATAGTAACCTTACCATACACATGTGTTCATAGTTTACTCTTGCTGCTGCTCCCATCATGTTGTAGCCCATATGCCCATTCCCTCACAACATGCTCACCCATAATCTAACAAATTATTCCACTACAATTAAAATTTTGTTTATTGCAAGAATTGGATGGTGAGAATGGTGAGATCTAAGACAATCTAAGATGAGATACAATTAAGATTACTTAGTAATTTCAGATCATGATGGTTCTATCATAGTATTGTAAGAGCCAGAGGTAATGTGAATTCCATCAGGAGAACAGGTAACAGAACTAATGTCACCTGTGTGTATGTCCATGCATGATATGAATCTTAGCTGACCAATCAGTTGGGGAGTTTTGAAACATGTATTTAAGAATGATCCAGCCAGAGTTTATGAAGGGGAGAGTTGGAAGGATCTTGGAGAACAGCAGACACATATATAGAGGGGCAGACTCTTCAGGATGTTGAGAATGTGATTACACAATCACAATTCTAGAATGTTTCTAAGTTCTCTTATTAACTTCTTTCATCTGGAACATTCTACACTACTCATATTCATACTTACATAATCTTCTAGAACATTCCATTCCAGGTGATTCTATGTATATGATGTCATTGGTCCAGACCATGACATCATAGATGAGGATGAGTCATATTTTATATTCTCTGACTCATGCTAATAAGGGCTATTTATCCTATTGGATACTATTAATACTCTTATCTCTTACCCAGGGTCAAGGGTATAATAACCCTCTATCCTATTTCCAATTTACCTTTTATGTATGTTATATAGTAAACAAGTACAAACACTCTGTGTAGTATATATACCAGAGGGATCCCCCCTCTTCAATAGTTGTTCCTTCTCTCTCACAACTCTCAGCACACTACAGCACTGCAAAAAAATGCAGATTGCATGCCAGATGGATTTGGGAAGGAGCTCATCATCTGTGCAAGGTTCGACATAGATTCTACTTAGATGTATCATCACCTAGGATTTTGCTTGAATCCCCAGATTGCACCTCCATTATAGACACACCATAGCCTGCATAATGAGGCCTGAGGATATGCACCATAAATCACCATATAAATAATTTTTCATTTTATATTGTTCACATGACTAAATTGACCACTGTGTCTGCTTCTCTCAAAAGGTGCTTGCATACTTATCCTCTTCCTTCTCTTCTCCACTAGTGGCATGAAAGGTATAGTGTTTAAAAGTCCGGTCTGGTCTGGTTTTTTGGCTTCCTAATGAGGCAACTGGACCACAACTGGTTGCAGAATTTTTCCAAATAAGGCAACTGGCAACCAGTCTTTTGAAAGACTGGTCCGCATCCGGTCCACACCTGGTTTTCACACTTCGACATGGCTGAATGAAATGTAGATAAGATTCCTAGCTAAATTCTGAGCTACTAACGTTGAAAAGCGGTCGAGAAACGGGCGAGATATGAGTATTTTCGGCGGACTTGTCATTTTTTGACATTCAAAAATGGTTTTTGAGTGATATATGCCTCAAATAAATCCCAAAAAATTCGGAAATATTACCAAATATTACCCAATATGGTAATATACATAGGATGTGGCTGTACACCGGTTGCAATTGCAGACTTTTTCCATCTGCAACTGATGCAACTGGCAACTTCTGCAGTCCAGTTGCGATCATTGCAGTCCAGTCCAGTTGCCAGTTGCACTACCAGTTCACAACTGGACTTTAAAACACTAACTAAAACAGTGACTATCTTGACATTTGCCTTGATGGCCTCATTAATGAACATGAAAGCACCACTCATAGTTACTGCTAGGCAAATAATCCATTGATTGTGATCTCATTGTCTCAGGAGCACCTATAGAGCATAGGACCATATGTATATCATAAATGGAAACATATATGCACAATCATGAAAAAACAGACCTGATGTGCAGCAGACTCCACAGACCAAGCCAGCAATGCATATGAATGGATCTATGTGGGAATATTGAGTATCATGAGCAAGCTGGTAGGACGATAAACAAATACTGCACTACCTTGGCAATAACGGCCACAATATTATTAAATTGGTTTGGAATACTCAACAGGGCAGACAAAGTAGATTCTTTGTCCACCACAGAGCTTGGGCAACTGAGCATTGCAGGCATCAGGACACATCCTGCACCATTGGTCACTCTAGTGAGTGCATCCACAGCCTGATGTTTGGCAGCACCAGCACCTGTGTTTGGCTTGGTGACTACAGCAAATTTGATTGAGAACCCCATGGGACTGGAGCCATAATGTGTGGGTATTAGTGACAAGAGGTCCTTTGAGAACTTCAGTTCAGAGGATCGTGTTACAACACACAGTACCATCATACTTTAGCTCATCCAAAACCTCACCAATGGTGTCTATTCACATCACACAATCCGCTGAGAAACTGCACCTGTGATGCACTTTGAAGCCAAGCACAGAACCACCATACCCATCCCTGCAAACATTGGATTCCCTTGAAGCACATGAGTAAAGACATAAACATATGAAGACAACTCTCCATCCCAAGAAGCAACATTGACCCCTTTTGCTCTTTTGTCAAATGAGATACATTGCCTATGAGAAAAAATGACTTGGTATTGCTTCGCAAAGACAGGCCTGTGCCCTCCTTGTATATGACATAGTGGAGAGAAAGAGTTGGCTCTATGCATGGGCTAGAATGACAACCCCCCTTTGACAGTAATAACTTTTGTCCTAAGGAACCTGATTAATGCCCCCAGCTATGTTGTCATGGCTGTACTCACATATTTGGATTGACAGATTAATTGTGCTCATACTATTGAGGGGAAAACTGGGGAGGGTAGAGAGCAGACAAAGAGACAAAGAGGACTTCAATGTGGATGGGAAGTGGCAGTCTCAAGCACATGCTGTCTACCATCCACTGAGGGCCAAAAGAACTGATCTGAACTCTGCCTCAACCTTCCACCAACATACATACCATCCTCAACTCCCATCATGCACCTTAAGCATAGGTTAGTTGGGAGTTGAGTACTTGAGCACTGGCTGAGACTTGCTTTGGGCATATGGTATCATGGTCAGTCAGTTCTCTCCATCCCTATGCTGACATCTGCTTCATTCGAAATGATCCTGGCAGCTGTGCCATTGTACAGTATGACAACAACAAATATTCACTGCTTTGAGATACATCACAAAAATGTCAAACTTCTGATATGACCTTATAAACCCCTTACAAGGTGTCTAATTAGTATAATAAGAATAATTGGTTATAATCCCATTAGAACAGTAGGCTCCAAGGGAAATTTGTATTGGAACAAGAGAAATGTGCCATGAGTATATTTTTGGCTCATCCAGGTCATCTTAGTCAGACTGCCAGCCAAGTAAAATGGGTTATAATGGGTTATAAGGGTAGGCTTAGTGCCCAATGTATATAATCCTTCCAGAAGTTAGACTTTTGTCAGCTTTTGCAGTCTTTCACTCCATGAAAAAATACAATTTTATCATCTTGCTGTGTTAGCATTCAATACTACAGTTTAGTATATACATACATATGTATATGTAGCTACATAGTAATAGAAATTGCTTGGCCATCCAAGCTGGGCTCAGGCAGTTGAAACACTAATGCAAAGCTAAGTTCAACAGTGTAATCTGTCATATCCATTTCTGACCGTCCATGCCCTTCTCCGGCCTTCTTCAGATCAATCACAACACTTTTACCTTTGGAGTTGTTCTTCCTCTATCAGACTTCCTTTGCACTGCCACTCTTTTCTTTTACATAGTTCCTTGT
The DNA here is from genome assembly GCA_038094135.1 of Spongiforma cf. squarepantsii. Taxonomy (NCBI): domain Eukaryota; kingdom Fungi; phylum Basidiomycota; class Agaricomycetes; order Boletales; family Boletaceae; genus Spongiforma; species Spongiforma cf. squarepantsii. The sequence continues at coordinate 10,250 of JBBPTK010000392.1, forward strand.
ACTTATTCCACAGCCTCCACTTAGGACTTCCACAGTCCTGAGTGATTACTCATTCCATGTTCCTTTTAGTCATGATTTATAATTCCTTACTCATGTTCTCCATTCCTCATTACAAACTCTAATCAGAATCCTAGTATATAAACCCTATGTATTCTGATGTACTTTTCTTAGTTCAAATATTAACATTAAATCTCTAAGTCCCTTCCAACTTCTCCTTTACCTCTGAAATCCAAGGACCATAGTTCAACAAGGGCATGACACATATGTCCTGTGCCAACATTCTCATCTCAGACCTCCATCTTCTCTGTCTCAGACTTCCATCCATACCACCTCCAAACCCTTTCCTCTATTCCCCTTTGACCTCCCTTGGACTTAGGTCTGGAAGACCTGGACTTGACAATCTGTCCTGCACAAGAACTTGCTTGCAAAAGGCAGAATCTAAGCACAAAGTAGTAGGGACCACCCCAGAACTACATAATGTAGTAAGGAAGGCCCAATGTGCTGGTGTGACATGGTGGTGGGAGGACAAAGAGACAAGCACCCAAAAAATTTGGACCAGCACAGTTATATAGCACCACAAAACAAACAGAAACAAATAAAGTATGTGCTTGTGTGTAAGCTGAGCCTTCCTCACTGATGTCACAGACAGCTGTACCCATAGGTTATTGATTCGAGGTGAGTTTTTCTCTCTTTTTCTGTCCTTTTTTTACAGTACTGCCCTGCCATAGTAGGCCTCGTCTTGTCCTTCCCTCACCTTCATGTGTTCAAATAAATCATGCAACAATGATGATGTGCTGCAACAATGCAACAACAACAATGCTATCACTTGACAACATGGTGATGTTGTTGTCATTGTCATCTTGCCCTTCCCTCTCTCTCTCTCTCTCTCTCTCTCTCTCTCTCTTGGCCCACCTGCCTCCACCTTGGCACCCTCACCCTCATCCTCACTATTGTTTGCCATAATGAACATGATGACAATGATGATATCAACACAACAATGTGATGACATCATTGTCATTGTCATTGTTTTGCCCCTTCCTCTTCATTTCTCTCTCAGCCCACCTCCACCTCCACTGCTTGCCCTCACCCTTACTGCAACAAACACAATGATGATGACATCAGTGTGACAATGCAGTGACATTGTTGTCATTGTTGTCACCAACTTGTTCCCTCTCCCTATCTGTCTCAGCCCACCCCCACCTCCACCTCTTGCCCTCACCATGATTGGATTGCAATGAACACTATGATGCAGTGACATCGTTGTGACTCTGAGTGGTGGGTATAGTGAGTGCAATCTTGGTACAATTTTGATACAAGTTATGTATGTATTAGATACTCATCTGGAAAATTATTACCATTCACTTACAAAGGTTTACAAGTATTCTACCAGTTTGCCAATAAGTACCAGAGTGGGATAATGTCTATCACAGGCAACACTAATTTTACACCAGAATATGTCAAGAGGTTAATGGTAGACCTGGTAGTCATGATAACCTACAGATTGCCTATGAGAATGTGTCCCTAAAAGACAACAAGCAATAATATAATATAATGCTATCCCTTATCACATATTAAATTTGTTTTTGGAAAGTTATTATCATTGCATATAAGTGCTTATAAACCATTATATGGGTTTGCCAATAAGTATCAGGGTGGGATAAATGTCAGTGATAGTATCAGGGAATTGCTTTTTTTGTGATGTGTGGTAACCTTGTATGAGCAGATTGCAATGACAAGAAACTCGTCGACTTGGTATAAACACATGCTTGCCAAAAGTGAATTGCTGTATGACCGCCATATCTCAATTGCTGTGCGAATTTTTTTTTAGCTTCGCAGGATGCAACTTACAGTAACGAACTATATGGCAGTCGAAGCAAATAGCAATTGTATTATATAATCAAAGGCTTTGGTGCCAAGTCCTGCATAGCCTCTAGGCTATAAGTCATGGTTCTGGGAACTCCGAGTTGACACTGCTTCATACTAGACGCTTCCGGTGTGGTGCGTGTTTCATTCTGTCTTGCTGCGTACAGCACTGAGCGGGGTGGCCATATTACCGCTCATTAGCAGAACCGATCATCATGTTTCGCAGGTTAACGCTGTCGCGACATCGTTCTGAACCAACCACTCCCTCAAAATCGTCGCCTAGTTCCCCAACAGGTCGCTTCAATACATTCTACCAGCATCCTTCCGGAAGTAGATTCACAGAGGACTCTGTCTCAGCCGTATTGAGCTCTGAAACGGGCAGTGATGCCACGTCTCTCGGAGTCAAGAGCGCAGACTCCGTTTCTTGGAGAGGCTTGCGCAAGCAAGCATCCAAACTCCAAAAATTACGTCGGGCTCCTCGACCTCCACCAGTGGATGTTCATGCGAGAGGAATGGTCGGTGATTCCGAGTCAGAAGTCACTAGCGGCACATGGACGGTACGTCTGCGTCTATATCGCTTGCATGCGCTGGTGATATTAACAATATCTGTTGTTACATTGTCAGTCTCCATCGATACCTGTACTAACTACATCTCCGGAAACGCTACTACAGCCACTGCCACCTTCATTGAACTCAATATCGTTTTGCCCCACGTCCCATCCCGCGGAATCCTTCACGGAGTACGACCGTTTACAAGTGCGATCGGGTGAGAGTCCTTCATTTGTGCTCCTTCGTGCCGTCGCCCCAGAGAAGAGCAAGCACTGCTGGGAGCTTTTGCATACCTCCCTTCCTTCGAACCTTGATGCCATGCGAGACATAATACCCCGACGAAATGGATTCGTGGACACCGTCATAGAAGCATACAACAATCATCGAGGACTTATCGTACGGCCTGATGACGTTTGGCTCTCAATTATGACGCAATTCAGTTTCTTTGTCAACGGACATGCGGAGACATTTCGGAAGGTGTTTGTTGCTCATGAAGGGAAACGCGAGTTGGTTGTCGAGTCTGGAGCGAGTCGGTATACTATGGATACGGCGTCCATGGTGCATCGTATGACAGGACTGATGGAAGAACACATCGTTGACCCTTCTCTCCGCGACTGGGTCATGCCTAATTTCACAACGACGACCCAGCTGGACAAGACAACATGTGCCATTGCCATGATGGGGATGATGAAGGATTACTTTGCATACAAATTTAGCCTCAGGTGTGGGATCCCCAAGGTTACGCTGGAGGGATCAAAAAGAGATTGGGAAAACATTCTCCACCGTCTCGAGCATCTCAAGAGATACGGCATCCAAGCGATCGCATGGTACCACCTCCTCCGACCCATCCTCTCTCGTTTTGTTAGCGCCTACGACCATCCCACTGGTCTTGACAACTTCGAGTTTTGGAACAAGATTGCTCATCGGGAGGCTGCAAGCGGTCCACAATGGTTATCAGGATGGATCACTGCGTTCTGTGTCTTCAACGAACGAGGTCAGTGGCAAGGCAACACGCTGAACGAAGAACGGATTCGAGAACACGAACCCAAGAAACTGCTTCGACCTGCCGATCCTCTTCAGCTGAGCCCTGCTCAATTTGCTGCCGTCTATATGATCCGCGAGCGCGCACCGTACCTCGCATTGGACGGTTTTCCGTATCCGACGATAGAGAGCCAAGACGTACCGTGTGGGTATGTATGTTTGGACGTGAAGCTGTCGGAGAACGGGGTGTTGATGGACACGATGTTGATCGCGGGGTCGGTTGGGGCGCAGATCTGTTCGACAGAGAAGACGGAGCTGTTTCGAAATGGCTTGAGGGATACGGTCAGGCCCATCTCAGCGTGGTGGTATTTCGTTCAACAAAAGACGGCCAGGATCGAAGAAGACGAAGACGAAGACGAAGACGAGGATGAGGAAACGGAGGGTGAAGGTTAGATGGTCAGTCTTTTGAAGTGTATGTTGTCTGGAAGTGAAACACGGTATGTTTCTTGTTTTCGAAGTATTGGCTTATGTTTGCTAGAGATTTTTTATGTGCGCTTGTCCTTAGTGTACTGTACGAATTTTGAATTTTCTCTCCAGTCCTGATGAACCTATCTGTATACCCTACTTAGAACTCTCGTTCCATTGAAGTTGTGGCATTTGGCAGGTTGGCGCCGCAAGCACAGCCACGGCTGTGCTATTCGGCTCACGCATGAAATTGTCAGGCATCGTTCCGTCTATGCGTATCGTGCTGTGTGACTTCGTGTAGCGATGGGGCGTACGGTGAATGTTATGTAAAGGTGCTAGGTACATGATCTGGTATGGTATAGAGTTCTTGGGTGAAAAGGCTCGAAAGCTTTTTCCGGCTCGAAGCTGTGTGCGACATTGTCGGTGAGATCGCGCTGTGAGGGCGGGTTGGGCGCCGAACAGAGCGCTCGGTACGACAATAGTCGGGCGACGCAGCGTCGGGCAAGAATGGAAAGTAAGTGGAAAGATTGGCCGTAAGCTGTGAGGGGGTGTGGCGGGTGGGTCGAAAAGGAGTGAGATTGGTACTAGGACAATGAGCAGACGGGGCTTTAGCTCGAGAAAGCAAAGGTGGCAGAAGCAGAAAAGAGGTAAGCCACTTCGCTTCTCACGCATAGACTTTAACCTGCTCACGCCTCGTGCCTCGGCTAGCGCAGGTCACCTACCTCCGAGTAAGTTATGTATATTCTTTGCAACGGGGGCCCTAAGAACTAAACCTGGCGATGTCTTGCCCGTCTCCTTCGTTCTACCGCCGAATCAGAATTATGGTGCAGGAGTACGTCTCGTCGTGTTGACGTATGTAAGTACTGCGCGGCGTGAGTACGCACTAAAACGACGGACATCATTAAGGTCAAACTGTCGCTTTACATGGGAACAGAAAATAGTACGTATTCTGTCCAGATCTCCGAGCGGGCCATCGAGAACGGAAAATAGCAATATCAAATCAACGAACTTCTGCATGGACTAGGAGTCGACGAGACGTTGCAATATCGACGGTGCGTTGACGGTGCGTTGATGCCAATCAGAACTTTTACATGTTTCTTATTTCGACTTATTTGGTGCTTATGCAATCTTATTCATCTCGTGCCCCAGCATTAGTAGCATTAGCAAAATTAGCCAAAAAGCAGAGGTCAGAGACGTCTTTGCTTCTAATGCGACTTATTGGCACACCAACGACTAAGCTGTCTCAGACTTATGAGACGGAAAAGATGATTAAGCAAGTAGTGATAAAGACTCGATATTAGCAACAGAAGCATACTACTACGACACACTGCGAAATGATTCGACTAGGAGCGCTACTAAAACCCTAAAAGTACTAAAACCATTAAAATCGTACTAGTACAGTAGTCTAGTAATAGTGATCCGGTGCGATGTGGCGCAAACTTCATCTCCGTGATGCCTGAAGTCTTCGTATGGGTCATGGACCTGGGCTTGTAGCACGTCGGGTGAACCTATCCATAATACATCTTTTTCTACTCGCAGGGCAGCCCGGGCCCTTCTTTTGGGTACGCTGGGTCTTGGGATTGCAGCAGTACACCGTGGAGCCTTAGCAGTAAGAGGCAGTGGGGTGCGAGAATGAACGACAATGTGACAAGATCTCGTCATTGTCGAAGGGCGTTGAGGCGTGTCAGTATGGGGTGCACTGGCAAGGTGAAGCAGGCCTCACCACAAAGACGGCACGACAAATGAAACAGTCGACCGGTGTTGATGCACCGTGAGGTTCATCGCGTCGCAGTGTGCAGGGCGTGAGGGCGAAGTCAACACCTGCGGGTTGTCGTTGTATGTGGCATGGCATGGTGGACGCGAGGGCAAATATCGTGTGTGGTGTGGTGAGGTCGAGGGTGATCCAGCAAGGACGGGCGACAATGCACCAATCGCATCGTTGTGGTGCGTTGTGAGAGTATGATGCAGAGGTTGACGGACTTCGTCAAATTTTCGGCCTTTCAAAAAACTCTCACGCGATTCTTCAAGTTTTATCCACCTCGTCGTCTACCACTTTCATCGAGTTCGAGCCAGTGAATTCAATGGTATGTCTCAA
>JBBPTK010000393.1:0-16186 GCA_038094135.1 Spongiforma cf. squarepantsii
CAGGCAACTGCAACTGGACTGGTCAGGACTGGTCGGCAACTCGCAACTGCAGTCCAGTTGCGATCAGTTGCGGTCCAGTCCAGTTGCCAGTTGCGCTACCAGTTGGCAACTGGACTTCGAAACACTACTTCTACACCACCTCATTCTGGACCAAACATTTGACACTACTCCAGAAAGGAATGGAGATCTATCAAAGCCGATCTATGGGGACAGAAGAACCATAATCTCACAAGAACCAAGAAGAGAATCTCCTGGGAAATATGCCAATCCACATGGGAATGGAAGCAAAGGTTGATGAAAGAATTCAGGGATTACAAAGAGATCTATATAATCTCACCATAGGAGAAGACACACTCCCACGAGAGCCATACATTGGTCTTCAAGATTTGGAAAGAGAGGAAGATGAAGTCGAACCAGTACCCTTTTTTAGTGTTTAAAAGTCCGGTCCTAGGACCGCAAAAAAACCGAGACCGAACCAGACTGGTCCTGGTCTTGTCCGGTTGTGGAAAAGATCAGTCTTGGTCTTTCCAAATCTGGAAAAATGAAAGACCGATCGAAAACTGGTCACAACCGGTCCGGACCGCGACTGATAGGTAGCCCCTATTAGCTACCTATCGACCCCATCTACCATAATTTATTTGAGAATTTAGTTATTTTTTTTGGTACTTTAATCTTCGATCTAAATTTTAAGGAGGTAAAACATATAAATGTCTATGTCTCGAGATCGGATGATCGGATCGACGTGATTAGTAGCTCAGATTCTCACATTTACTCTTTACTAATGCCGGTTCAGCCACCACTAAGGTCACCGATCACATCATGATCGAGTAGAAAGTGATCATTCGGGTATGTATTTTGAGATCTAAGATAAAAACATAAATCACTGATATCTCGACAAGATCTCAACCGATTTGCAAAATCTTTGGTGCGATCGAACCATGGGAATGTGTAGTATATTCCAGGCACCCAAAAGACCAGTTGCGGACTGGTAAAAGACTGATCAAGACCAGTTTTCATCGGTCCTGGTCTGGTCTTTCCTGTTTTGGAATTTTTCTGCAACCGGTCCGGTCTGGTCTTTTTGCCAAATCACAAAAAGACTGGACCGGACTTTAAAACACTACCCTTTTTGGGACCAGTTTCTGATCTATCAGATCAAGGAGGAGAGGAGGCATATCATTGGCCATCCAATGATACCTCAGATGATGAAGAAGCACCACTGACAACAGGATGCGTTTATCCTTCCTCTTATATTGATACGGTGTTTGAATCACTAAATGCTGATTCCGATCTTGATTTGAATTTAGTCTTGCACATTTTATAAACAATGGCACATGCACTCCCTGAAGACTTGTCCATGAAGTACAACCCCAAATTCATCAGAGAATACGTTCTCACTGGAAAGATGAACTACCCCATGTGGTCTGCCATAGTCTGTATGGAGCTTGAAGCATACAATGTTTCAAGATTGTCGACGGTTCCACTACCTATAACAACATGCAAAATGCAGATCAAAAAGCGAAGTTCAAAGCAGTTGATTGCAAGGTAGTTGGAATCATCGGCAAAACTCTAGACAAATCCCTCATCCATTACATTGATCATGATGAACACCACATTACTGCACCTGATGGAACCATTACACTGGCCTATGTCTCAAACTTTGCCAAAAGACTTTGGGACAATATGAAGACACTCTTTGGAGTACAAGGCAAATCTGCCATTTATGCTTGTTTCCAAAGAGCCCTTAGGAAATGCATAACCATTGCAAAATATGCCCATGATTGCAATGAGATACAAAGTCTCTTCAGCCAACTAATGGACGCTGGAATCCCAATTCCAGAACAACTCAGATGCATGATCATGCTCAACAATCTTCCCAACGAACTCCCTACTTCCGCCTCTGTCATCATCAATTCCCTTTCTGATGGTGACTTCAGTATGCAAAATGTCATCGGATGCATTGCTGATGAAGTGCAAAACTATCAAAATCAGCATAATCACCCCACTGGATCTAAACCACACACTAGACCCAGAGCAAATGAAGTCAAAGCCAATAGGACTGTAGCTATAAAGAAAGGTCCTCCTCCTGCAAACTCCTGGAACCAACAATCAAAACCACAGACTTCCAATCACCCTAATCCCTCCAACCATAACTCCACTCCACGTGGAAGAGGAACCCCTTATGGTTGAGGACTGCCAAAGTCAAAGAAACCTGGCAAAGGGATGAATAGGAATTGGTTCCAAGCAAGAAAGGCAAAGGCGAATGAAGTGCAAATAGAGGATGACACTTACGCAAATGAGGTCATCATGGGAGACCATACCATTTCCCCTATAGTCAATCTACCATCTCCAAGATATCCAACCTTGGACCATGAAGTCCCACAAGGACTATACGATGAGGCAGAAGCCCTCTTAGATGACTATCTGGAGGAAGGAGAAATGATACCACAAGAGGAAGATTATATGAAGGATGATACCAGTATGAACATGGCAGGTTCATCTTTACAGCCCTTTTAAAGGAGAGGCACTGACACACCTCCAATTCGGTGACCTCATTCATCCTGTGGAGATAAAAGGAGATACTACACAGGTCGCTCTGCAGAAAAAGCAGAAGAAAGAGAAGGGAAAAGTTACTTTTTCCATTGGTGGACTTATTTCTTCCCATAGTCACAACAATATCCATCAACTGGATATTGCCAACACCCTTTTACCTTCGCCTTCTAGACAGGTAGCCATGGTTCAACCACGAGTTAGAGCTGGATCTCCAACACCAGCCTCCTACCTTATCTCAGATAGTGCTTTCGGTGTTGAGAATGTATACTGTGACTTTTATGCCTTGGTGTGCAATACTAAACAAACACTCACTTTTTCCAAACAACACTGGTTAGTGGATAGTGGTTGCACTGACCACTTGACACCTTTCATAGATGATTTCGTCCACCTCGAGCAAAATGAGAGATATGCTACTGTAGCAAATGGATGGACATCACCCCTCTATGGACCAGGAAAAGTAATCATTCAAGATCAACCAAACACTACCCTCATGCTCAAGGATGTCTGGTACATGCCAGAGGCAGCACATAGGCTCCTTAGCCTTAACACTTTGATCAAACAAGGATTTACAAGCAAAGTTGAAAACAACACAACATGTATTTGGAACACAGAGAATGTGCTGGTCATACAGGCTGCTGCATTATGTCCATCAAACAACCTTCATTGGTTTCAGTCCAATCTGATCAAACCAGAAGTTGCTACATATTCTCTGCTAAAGGAAGATTCCTACTCTCTATGGCACAAACATCTTGGCCATATCTCCAAAAATGCTATATGCAACATATCCAATAACACTCAAGGAATACCTAAACTAAAAATCCCTTTGATGAATACTCCATGCAAAGGATGTTCCCTTGGAAAGATGACAGATCGCTCTTTCTGTCCATCTGACAAAAGAGCTGATTGACCACTTGCTTTACTCCACACCAATGTCATTGGTCCACAACCTACTCTTCCCCACTCCAAAGTGAGATACATTCTTACCATCATTGATGATTATTCTGGCTATGCCACTCTTGCCTTCATGCATGACAAAGCTGCTGTCTCCCAACATGTTCGCAACATATTCAAATGGCTTATGAACCATACTGGCCTCTCCATCACCACTGTATGTTCAGATTGAGGGGGGAAATATCTTGGACAAGATTTACAATCGTTCTTTGCATCTACACCCCTGAACAAAACAGTCGAGCAGAAAGGTTCAATTGAACCTTGATGGAAAAAGCCAAAGCCATGCAACAAGGAGCATGCATGCCACCATCATTCTGGCAAGATGCAGTCGAGACCTCTTTACATATCTATAACCATCAACCAATGAGAAGACTCCAATGGAAAACTCCCATTGAGAAACTGGAAGGGAAAATACCTGATGTGTCATACTTCAGAGTATTTGGAACTAAAGCATATGTCTTCATTCCACCAGAACAAAGACCCAACAAACTTTCTCCCAAATTGGAAGAAATGATATTCATTGGATATGAAACCAACACAAAAGGATGGAGATTCTGGTCAAACAAAAAACGAAGAGTCGTCATATCGACTCATGCCATATTCGACGAAGAATCATTCCCATATTGTTCCAAAGAACAAAACGATGGACCAACCCCAATACCTGTTCAAGATGAACAAATAGACCCTACTGTCCCTGACGATCCAAATGATGAACAATCACCAAACACTGGATCTGATTAATCCACAACACAAGAAATTCATCATCCATATCCAGTTCCACTTCCAGTTATCTATCCTGGATATAACCCTGGAATTCCTCCCAATCAACGAGATCCACCTTCAAATGAGCAAAGTCAAGGTTCTAAGACATCACCTCCATCACCACTTCACTGGTCATCTCCATGGATACCACCTAGAGAACCAGTAGAACTACAAGGCAATGAAGACATACTAGAAGAATCACCTCTTACACCCCAATCCAGTTCAAGTCCTGAAGAACCTCTATCTCCACTGATACCTGGTATAAGGAGATCACATCCAGATACTCCTAGAACCAGAGAATCACCAACCAATTTACATCACCATAAACAGTTGAGACTACCTTCTATTGAAGAAGAGTTAGAGGATCAAGAGGAACAAGAAGATCAATGGAGAATACCAGTTCCAGATCCAAGAAATTGGATGCCACTGAGACAAGGCAATATGCCATCCACTACATTTCAAAATCTTCCACATCAATATCACCCCTCTGACAAACAAAGACAAAGACATCGATCAGAGAGAGTTCCAATCCCAAGAGTATTACCAGATAATACTTATGGTGATCGAACTGCTATGGAAATTGAAAGAACACTCCAATCTTCTAATGATCATCCACATCCAACTAATCTGGAAGACAATCCAGATGACATGTATGAATCATTAATGGTTAACACACAACCATTTTCAGAACACTGGATTAAATTCCATCTCAATGCAGCCATCACTGGAGAAATCCCAAAATAATATAGGGATGTTCTAAAACTCCCATTAAATGAGCAAAAGAAATGGGATGCTGCAATGAAGGAGGAGATTCAATCTTTCAAAGAAAGAAAAGTATGGGATCTTGTGGAATTACCAAAAGGTCATCAAGCCATCAAAGGGAGATGGACATACGTCAGAAAACCACCATCAAGGGAATTTCCTGAAGGACGATACAAAGCCTGCTATGTTGCAAAAGGCTTTACACAGGTCTTCAGTATTGATTATGAAGAAACCTTCTCTCCAGTCGCAAGGTTCAAAACCCTTCGACTTCTCTTGTCTCTAGCCGCACTCTATGATTGGGAAATTGAATCACTAGATGTCAAGACAGCTTTCCTCTTTGGAGAGTTAGACGAAGAGTTGTACATGGCACAACCAAAAGGCTTCATAATAAAGGGTCAAGAGACTAAAGTCTGTCAACTCAGAAGAGCTATCTATGGCCTTAAACAAGCCGCTCTTCAATGGAATAAGGCACTTCACAAATCCTTACTCCAAATGGGATTCAAACGAAGTAGTGCTGACCCAGGCACTTACTTCAAAATTGATGGAAGAGATATCATTATCATGATCATCTATGTTGATGATAGTCTTTTCATGGGTAGCAACAAAACCAAAGTCCTTGCTGCAAAGAAGAAATTCATGCAAAAATGGGAATTAAGAGACCTTGGAGAAGCAAAAGAATATCTTGGCATGTGGATCACCAGAAATAGGAAGAAGAAAACACTTGTCCTTGATCAAAATGTTTACGCTCAAAAAGTGATCAAGAGATTCGGACAAGAGAACTGTAAACCAGTCTCTGTACCATTTCCTACCAGTTACAATCCAAAACCAAATATTCAAGAATCCAATCTGATTCTCTGATCCAGATATCAATCAATCATTGGATCACTTCTCTATATCATGCTCAGATCAAGACCTGACATCTTCTATGCTGTCATCAAAATGTTCCAATTTTCTGCTAATCCCTCTGAAGAACATCTGGAGAAAGCAATGTATATTGTGCGATATTTATCATCACACCCAAATTATGCTCTTCAATACAAGGGAACAGGCAAAAATAATGGGATGATAGCATACTGTGACACAGATTGGGCTGCTGATATCGAAACACCGAGATCTACCACTGGCTATGTAATTTCACTAGCCAATAACCCAATATCCTGGCTCACAAGATGTCAAAAGAGAGTTAGACTCTCTTCTACCGAAGCTGAATACTGTGGCATGACAGAATGTGCCAAACAGATTCAATGGATCTGAAACATCTATGAAGACCTACATGTCAAACTTGGCGCTATACCAATGTGTGTAGACAACCAAGGAGCAATGTTTTTAGCCCAAAATCCTGTACAAGAGGGTTGCACTAAACACATCAGAAAAGACAACCACTACATTTGAGAAGCAATAGAGTTTAGAGAGATTAAACTCTATTATGTGCAAACTGGAGAACAACATGCAGACATGTTCACTAAAAACCTTGGCAAAATCAACTTTGAAAAAGGTCTTCAATCCATTGGTCTCATCAAATTCTCAGGCTAGAATATTTCTAGCAAGGAGGAGTGTTGAGAATATGAGATAATCATATTCTAGAACGGTCTGTTCTTATTTCATACATCCAGAACGTTCTATTGCTATTCATATTCTTTCTAGAATGTTCTATATTCTAGATCATTCTATATGATGTCATTGTCTAGAACATGACATCATCAGTCCAGATGATTCTATATGACTCATGCTGACTGATTTTACTTACTCATATTTGAAATAAGAGCTTTATGCTATTGGCTGTTATTCATAACCCTTTACCCTATTTCAAATATTCCTTTTATACTTACTGCAGACCATACAAGTACAAACAATGTCCAGTAGTATATAAGACCAGGACTTTGTCCTGTCTCAATAATGAGTTCTCACTTTGTTCTCTCTTCTACAACCCAACCACCCAACCCTCTAAGTCTTACCAAGACTCTAAAGAGACTATTGTTCCCATATAACCAAGTAAGTAGCAGTCTCTTGCTACTCTTATATCCCTCTTCATTCCTGCACTGTAGAGATCTCCTATCTGGAATCTCTATACAAAGGGCATCCAAAAACCTCACAACCAGCAACTGGACTGATCCAGACTGGTCCTAATTCAGCCTACAAGGCAACCAGACTGATTTGGACTGGTTGCGAGCGAAACTGGTTCATGTGCCCCTTTCCCATGGGGAGGAGGCTTAGCGATGGCTGTACGATAGTTAGCTAAGACTCTAAACCAATTTTCCATCAAATAATCTCGCCAATCGACCGAGAAACGGTCGAGATATGATTATTTTTGGCTGACATGTCATTTTTGAAGAGTATATTTTTGTATTTCAGTCATATCTGGCTCAAAAAAATTCAGACAAATGCAGGAAAATTACGGAATATTACTATATATGGTAGTATACATAGGGGGTGGCTGTACACCGGTTACAACCAGTTGCCAAAGGTTCCACCAACCCAGGCAACTGGCAACTGGACTGGTCAGAACTGGTTGGCAACTGCAACTGCAGTTCAGTTGCAATCAGTTGTGGTCCAGTCCAGTTGCCAGTTGCGTTACCAGTTGGCAACTGGACTTTGACACACTATGCACAGAAGCTGCACATATCACTCATATATCTATGGAGTTGAAAAGGTGAGAAGGATCTTTTTGAAGTATCTAAAGGCTTGTTAGCTTGTCTGATAGAGACTAAAGGGGAAATATACTTTGATATGGTGCTACTGGAGTGCTGGAACCATTCAGCAACATGCTGGATTGTTAATCTGGTCATGCAAGTATAGAGAAAGATGGCTAGTTGTTCTTCAAGCATAACATATCTGGTATGTGTGATGCCTATGGCCTGCAGTTCTCCAAGCAGGACAAAGAAAACATTCTTGTGGACGCCCAGTTCTATTCAAATATGCTCAGGATGGCCATCAAGGAGCTCCTTTACCCAACCTTCCCCCATCAAGATCAATGTATGGTACAGTATGGCTTCCTGTTTTTGTGAAGCAAGTGCAATTGTGTTGATTACTTGTGTGATTGTTTCACCAACTAGTTTCTGGTGAAGCAGCATGACATGCCATACTTGCTCACTATATCTTGAGTAATTGTCATAGTCTGAGATAAGTGATATGGGCACTTCTGTGAGTCCACAGTACTACACCAGTCTATAGTGTTGCCATGGCTTGGTTAACTGCGAGCCGACTTTGGCTTCTCCCGGCTGGTCACAGCTTCGGTCATTCCTGGCCTCAGCGCTGGGAACAACAGCATGGCTTGGTTCGGTTACATACAAAAGCTGTTTTCGGCCGAAAATGTCGGTTAATCGACTCAAGTCAGCTTTAAGTTGATTGTAGCTGTGTAGCTGGACCCTACAAGAGTATGTAGTACAACATGTCAAAAATGTAACAAACGATAATTTATTGAACGCCCAATGTCTTTCCCAACGTAAACCCATATTTGACATCATATTTCGAGATGCCCTAACCCGACACCCGATTTCCGAGCGCACTCGAGTTTCGACACTGTTTGAATCATCACTGTTGGTACTACTGGTCACATGCGGCGAGTCTGGCAACAGGGTCGTAAGCTATGTTGGTGCGTCAGGTATGACAAAGGAACACAAAATACGTGTACTCACCTTTGTGTCAGTTTTGGTGTTGCTTCGCCCTCTCATGGCAATTGAGCTGGAGTAGTTGGAGACAGTTGCTTACAACCATGCGTCCGAGTTGAATTTGTACTGGAGGGCGTCACTAGCCTGCAAGTGCTTTGCAGGGGAGGTATAGGGTACAGGCCAGCGATGTGTCGATGTTCAATATCAGGAGAGGATGGTGGCAACGAGGTGGTGCTCGTTGAGTGTGTGACCTCACTGAGAGTGAGGTCATGCGAAATCGCAGTCAGATCTGAATTTTCGGGGTGGAAAGCCATGAAAAGTGAACACAAGTACCCGTAATCAGGCTCCTCGAAAAATGAGAGTGAGGAAGATGAGAAGATATGCAAGAGACTCAATGTCATCCTGGTGCCCCAGGCATGCCCCAAGGTGACTGTTGATCAAAGCGAACGCAGGAGTCCCCATAAGACAGTCAGCATGGACGAAAGGAAGATGATCCCCAGTTATCGGATCACGGTATCATTTGGTGACTCCAAAATTGACGAAGAAGAGGGTGAGTGCATTGTCACCAAGACCTGTGAGGATGTTATGAGGCTTGATATCACCATGGATGTAACCATGGGAGTGTACACATTGTAAACAAGATATCTATGGAGGTGTTTACATGGAAGGTGGAGAACACTTGTTATGACCACTTACAATTTGCTCTGCAACATGACTGACTGTATTGATGTGGAACCTTCCATATTCCCAGACAAGTTGGTGAATAGAGGCACCAAGCAGATTGATGACCAAAGCATTGTAACTACCCTCCCTACCGAACCAATATGCGTGGGGTATCCCTTCATTGTTATTGAGTGTCTTCAAAATGCCATATTCACGCTCCACAGATGATTCCCCATGAAGAGAGAGTTCAAGTTTTATTGCGTAAGACTTGCGAGTAAATATGTTCACTGATCTGTAGATGTTTGCTAAAATCCATCAGACCGACAGTCATCACTATTTCGCCGGATCCCCTAGTCCAGGATCCATTGCTGCCTGGGCAGGCCAGAGAACAAAGTTCAAATGGAACATACCGAACATGCCAGAGCTGAGGTGTTCCTTTATTCTGAACCTTCTGTCGACACGGACTGGGAGGAGACTCATCACAAGACTAAAGGATCAAGACGGGGCTAGCAGACAGTCGGTAGATGAGAGTGGGTGACAGACGTGGGTCCTGGCAACCGTGGGTTACTCAACTCCAGACTTAGGTGAACGGTTGAACAGTTCAGCCTGTTTGGGTTAGAAGCACCTGCGCACAGGCCAGCTGCCAGGATCTGTCGAATGAATGCCGCAAGCACACATTTTGAAACATTTGTAAGCTTTCTTACTAAATACCTGTTGTGACGGCTGACTTCTGTTCCTTTAGGCTAGATATGGAGATTTTTTGGTCCCACTCGGCCTGGCTCCCGACCCCCGATTGAGCTTGGGGACTGAAATCCCAGCCCAGACTCCAATCGGAGCTGAGGCTCTCACTCCAGTCTCCCACCAAGGACAAGGAGTCAGGACTTGTCTAGTGTGAAGCCATTGAAGGACCAATCGCCAGTTTTTATCTAGCGGAGATTCCCTGGGGCCTGGGCCTTGCTGGAGTGGACTTCCAGTCTGAGATGCCGAGTCTAAACCTCGCACTGTACAAATAGGCATGTTAGGCGCCATTCACTTGCTGATATTCTCACTGATCCTCGATGTCTCCAGTGTTGTCACCATCGCCCCCTCCTCTTACCCCACCAAGCCCTGTCAATACAGTCTTAATGGGGTTTTGCACCCCCATCCCACACATGCCTTCAACACCAAGTGTTCAAACAGGTTCCACGACAGGCGTTAGAGTTGTCACAGAACATTCTTCCAGATGGTGGCCTTCACATTCACGAGGTAGGTTCAGAAGAATCCCAGTGCCCATCAGGTTGACACCCTTCCAGGGCTTTCAAATACCACTACGGTCGATTGTGTCAGGGGTAAGCTTGCTAAATGCATGCTTACTACCCATCCCACAAGGAAGCCATCTGTGCACGATGTTAGCGTAGCGCCGAAGAATGCTGGTATGTGACATGGTGAAACACCGCAGGCCATACCAGTGTTCTGACCTTGTATAGCTATCCTTTCAGCTGCCACACAAGCTCTATGCTCCCAACAGAAGGATTTTGAGGCAAGTCAATTGGATCCTGTCTTACTTGCCAAGTCTCAGTTTGTGTAGGTACTCTCAGGCATCTCGTACAGTAACTTCATCACACTGTCCTGTTTCCTTGAGAGCAATCCTGCCAGATTCCGATGTAAGCCGAAGTAAGTCACCTATTCAATATTGAGACATTGCCCATTAATCTGCTCACTAGATTAATGTACTTTATAGACAAGGAGATGGTGTTCATCCAATGGCCAAGCCCCATCCATGAAATCCCTATCGAAGAGTTTGCTCTTTTATTCAAGGATCACCAAAGCACTTCAATTTCACAACAAATCCGGATTTCCTCACATACCAATAACAAGATCATCACAAAGTTTATTCACGGAATCCCTGATCTCTCCATCTCCATCAGTTCCATGAAAGCGAGGCTACAGAAGTACCTTCTAATCTTCAAATGCACATTTTCCCAGCCCTCTGGCAAACTTTTCCACAAAGTGAAGAAACTGGTAGTGGGTCTCCCTGATATTCGTATGGTATTTATCCTCCTGGTTCACGAACAGACTGCATTTCGCTCTTCCCTTCAAACTTCCACTGCATGGGACAAGTTTGGGAATAAGTCTCTCCTTAGCCTGTTCGAGTTTCTCAATTTGTACGAAGAAGAGGAGACACAAGAGCAACGAGACTCACGGTTGGAAGAGTTTATGGGTCCAGTCACCACAGGTGGGCATGTTTGGTGCAACATCAGCCATGTTCAATATTATGTCTGGTTGAGACGTGAGTCTGGCAAGATTGAAATCAACCCAGAGTCAATCAAACAGACGGAGTGGAGTGCTTATGGGGTACGTTCATTGTCTCACTTCCAATTTCGTTACATTGCACTGTTCGGCAGGAACTCCCAGCTTTGGACAGCGTTTCAGACATGAAGCATGTTATGAAAGTTGTGAATCGAGGATTGGCTGCAGTCAGGGGAGCCATTATGGAGACCCATCGAAACGCCTATGAACGAATCCAAATTCCCATCGATTCCAGCCTTTTCGCTATGCCAATCACGCTCCCCCCAAGCTGGAACCATTTTTGTTCTTCGCTCACTGAAGCCAAATCTCAGTGTGCCTATGAGCGCTACCAGGTCTGGTACTTGGAATCCCTCAAAACCGAGGGCGAGAAGCACACCCTCTCCGATTCCGATTATATCCCAAGTGAGGAAGAATCAGCACCCAAGCACTCACTTCGCAGGCCACCAAGCAAGCGTATTGCTCGCGACGATAACATAGTCAGTTGTGCCGAATCCACTGACATTCGCCCCACTGAAAACTGACTTGTTGCCAATTGTCAATTGCCTCCAGGGCCTAGCGGCCCCAGCCTCAAGCCTCAAGGCCATGATCATCAGTCATTCAATGTTGGTGGGATGTAGCAGCATGGTCCCTGTGGTGTTGTTCTTCAGACTTTAGCCTCTACAATGATTGTTTCACTGATGTTTGTCATGTCATATCGGTATAGTGTGATGTAGTATTTTCTGCACAGTCATGCATGTTCTTGAATTACTTATCATAGAAACGAGTCACATTTCAGCTACATGTACCAATTTACATAACAATGCAAATTGACCCTGTTGTTGGTGCTTGTGAGCTTTGTCCATATACTGTATCAGCGCTGCGGTTGGCTCAACTGGCTGGTTAAGCATTTGCCTCGTTGACACCTCTAGGCTTGGGTCATGTCTGGTCATGGTTGAGTGCATTTCACAGCCTTGCCACCTCTGTTTTGGATATAAAGTGAGTTATCCATCGGATTCCATCCTACTGCAAATTGCCATACTGGATCATCCCAATGGACCCAACCCCCAAAGTCTCACTCTCGAGAACCTGACAGCTCCAACCCTCCTCCCTGTACTCGTCCTCATCCTCGTCACTACATCCAGTCGGCTGCCGAACCTGAAGGGACTAATCAAACCAGTGCAGACAGTCCAGCAGTTCCTCAAACTCGCCAGCCTCATCCTCCAAGCTCAGCTCAGGAGCTGGAGTACATTGATCCCAATGCATTCTCCGACTTGGACGACAATGACACACCTGGCAAACCTCCAATGCCATGGGCCAGGGCACCTCGTTGTGATGGCCGGGCCCGTGGTGCTCAACCTACTGGGGCCAACCTAGACACGGCAGGTTCAGCCACTGCAGTTGACCCTCTTGAGTCTTTGCTGTCGACTGATCCAGTGGTTAGATTTCTTATTGAGACATTATTTTATCTGATGAATCTCAGTTAGAACGGGCTGCAGATGTTCACCATTTCTTCCAGAAGAGCAAGGGGAAGCCATCGATTTGTATTCCATGCCGGTAAGTAGTCAAACAAACATTAGAGCATGATTATGGCCGACACTTGGTTGCAGAAAGTGGAAGGATTCTGACCCCGACAAATTTCCAAACCATCAATTCGAATACAAGTATTTGACGGGGAACACCTCCCTTCGAGGCCACGTCAAAAAATTCCATCTCATTGAGTATCTTGAATTTGCGGAGAAGCACAGTTGGACCATTTATATCAAGTCTGTGGTAGCTGCTCTTAATAGTGGTTATACGTTCAAGACACTCTGTGAAGCACTCAAACAGCCTGGTACTAACATGCATAATTTATCAGCAGTCACTGATCTCTCGCCGGGTGACATCCCTCCTGCCATCCCTGGTTTAGAGCTGTCCCTGGCGGATGGCTTGCCAGAGTTTTTGCCTCCAGCACTTGCACGTTTCCTCATCAAGTTCATTGTCGCTGATGATCAGGTTTTCAATTCACCTGATGTCTGCGTTGGTTCTGCGATGCACTAATGTTCTTTCTAGTCTATCAGTGTTGTTGAATGTCCTGAATTCAGACAGCTTCTTCTATTGCTTCGACCTGCATTTCGTGATTCCGACATTCCTCGAAGAACGAAAGTGTGGGAACTCATATTGATTTCATGGCGAGAATATTTCTTGCAGTTGAGAAGTGAACTTGCGGTAAGGGCCGATGAATCTGTTTTATTTTTTTTAATGTCATTTTCTAGAATTCGGAGGGTCGTATCTCATGTACAGCAGATATTTGGATGGACAAGATGCGCAGACCATTTCTTGCTGTCACCGCCCACTGGATTTGCAAAGTACCCCACAGCACGACACTTCAACTCTGCGCTGCCTTGATCGCCTTCCACCATATACCTGGAAGTCAACCAGCAAATACATAGCCAAGAAGTTGTTCTGGTTGTTTGACTGAGCGAAAATAGTTGAGAAAGTGAGTGGCTTCGAATTTGATTGAACTTTATCCTAACAGATTCACATTCTTAGATTGGTCATATCACGTTGGATGGTGCAGCCAACAACAACGTTGCAATGAGAAAACTCTCTGATCTCCTCGAATCTCGTGGTGTACATTTTCCTGCTGAGGAGCGACGAATCTTATGTCTGCCCCACATCCTTAACACGTGTTCAAGACACGTGATGGAACACTACCACCAAACCGAATTTCCTAGTGTTTCTGAGGGAGATTGGATCGACCTATTGGACAACCCAATTGACAAGGATGTCTACATTCGAGCCCTGCGACAAGACCCAATCAACCGTGCTCGACAAATCATTAAATCTGTCCATGCATCAACTCTTCGACAGGAAGTGTTCGAACAGACCATCCGAAATGGCAATACAATGCGACTATGGGTCGATGAAAGTGGAGAACACCTTGGCATCCCAGAGTATGAGCTATTGCGTGATGTCCAGTCATGTTGGGACTCGATTTACACCATGATCTACCGCATGCAGGAGTTGCAGCTGGTGTGCCAAGTCTTATATGCAAGGTTCTCGAAACTCATCTTATTGTTCATTTTATAGGCTATCGACCATTTCCTCAACTTACCAACCCAGCGTGACATCGCTGCCCACAAGCTTCAAGAGATCAAATGGCTGATCCTGCAGGACATGGAACTTATTCTCGAAGTACGTACTACGTAATATATTCATGTAATGTCAAGTTGACATGATTGTGGTCGACCCCATGGATTGCTAATACATCATCCAGATTCCTCACATGTCCCATGGCAAGATGTCATCAGAAAGTTTGCCAATGCTTGGCATCATTGTCCCGGCAGGCTTCGACTCATTTATCAATCTATGGGATTTGTTGGCCAAGAAGCTTCCATGTTTTGAGCCCTTGGTTCGTCCTGGCTTGGATTGTGCTAAAGAATACAACAGTCACCTCCAAAAGAATGATTCATACCTCATTGCCATGTGTGTGTGATTTCTTTGAAACTAATCATTACTGATCTATGTCCATTGTTCATCAGTTGTGAACCCCAACCTTCACCTTTCATATGTCAAGGACAACTGCTCAGCTGAAAAACTTGCCACATCAAAGAGAGTCATGCTGCAGTTGGTGCGTAATATGTTTCACTCTTTTAAAGTATTTCGAACTTATTCGATTTTTACAGATGGAACATTATAGAATTAACTCCCCAGTCCAAGCCACGGCTATGCCCGTCAGTTTGCAAACCAATAAACCACGAGTCCCAAGTCACTTGCTTGCTCAGAAGGTTGGAATCATATCGTCCAATAACGTCGGTTCAGCTGTTGGTGCCACCACTTCATCACCAGCTAGCGTCCAGGATGAACTGAGCAGATACCTTGGAGTGCATGTCCAAGAAAATACTGATCCACTAGCCTTCTGGCAGGTATGTTTCTGTTGTCATTGTTCCTGCACGGTAATGCATGATTTCTGGTTCAGCTTTCACGGACTGCCTTCCCGACCTTGTATTGTATTGCTATGGATTACCTTCCGATCCAGGCCTCTTCGGTGCCATCTGAGAGAGTCTTCTCATCCACATCAGAGACAGTAACAAAGCAGCGCAACCGCCTTTGCCCCATGATGGTGGAAGCACTACAGATAGTGTTTTAAAGTCCGGTCCGGTCCGGTTTTTTTCGTCCAAATTAGGCAACCGGACCGAGACTGGTCCAAAGGGCATCCAAAAAACTCGCAACTGGCAACTGGACCGATCCGGACCGGTCCTAATTCAGCCTACAAGGCAACTGGACTGATTTGGACCGGTTGTGACCGAAACCAGTTCGCGCGCCCCTTTCCCGTGGGAATTAGGCTTAGCGATGGCTGTACGATAGTTAGATAAGACTCTAAACTAAGTTCCTATCAAATAGTCTCGCAAATCGACCGAGAAACGGTCGAGATATGATTATTTTCGGCCAACATGTCATTTTTGAAGAGTATATTTTTGTATTTCAGTCATATCTGGCTCAAAAAAATTCAGACAAATGCGGGAAAATTACGGAATATTACTATATATGGTAGTATACATAGGGGGTGGCTGTACACCGGTTGCAACCAGTTGCAACCAGTTGCCTAAGGTTCCACCAACCCAGGCAACTGCAACTGGACT
>JBBPTK010000394.1:0-16159 GCA_038094135.1 Spongiforma cf. squarepantsii
GGCTTGGGGTTCCCCCGCCCTTGAGTGCAATTTGCGGCGCATGCTTTGCTGTTGCGACTACGGTCGTAGGAGCGGGCGTGAAACTCGATTCAGACTATTCTCGGACTGGTCGTTGTCGTTTATCGACGGTGTTGATTTTTGGGATTTTTATTTCCATCCACCCATCACATTAGGGAAGTGGATCTCGTTTTTGTCTTCGATGATGCTGAATCGCCAACAGGCCCGTTTTATTCATATGAACAAACGACGACGAGATGTGTCTACAATATTGTGGGTATGTATATATATCCCCGTAGTA
This sequence comes from Spongiforma cf. squarepantsii, assembly GCA_038094135.1. NCBI lineage: Eukaryota > Fungi > Basidiomycota > Agaricomycetes > Boletales > Boletaceae > Spongiforma > Spongiforma cf. squarepantsii. The sequence continues at coordinate 299 of JBBPTK010000394.1, forward strand.
TGTAACTTGGTGAGCGCCGCGCGTTCGCCGGCAGGAACCTTGTTTAGCAAGATTAAACGTGATCGATAATTACAGTACATATGTTATTATCAGTGTAGGAAAGTGAATACACTCAAGAACGAAGAGGATAGGCAGGAACGGGAGAAACTTTGTCATCAAACATACTACATGCAAACAACATCATAGAAGTAGATACATTGGTATGAGGGTAGGAATCATTGAGAACCATGACGATTCATACAATGGCAATCAGACAATTCGTGCGTTCGAGCACGTTTTGCAGCCCGCTGCAATACTATCGATACTGGCAAGTCTGGAGGAGGTGAGGCGGATGCAGCACGGCGTCGTTGTGTGGATGCTATGGGCAACTCTTCAGCGTTTCCGTGGGGTTGTGGTGGCGGTTGTGGACTTGTGGCGAGACTGAGGGCAGTGGGCGGAGTCGGGACGTCACGGCAGAGAGCAGGGCCGCCAAGTCACTCCGTTGGATCCACGTCCTCGGCAAGCTTGATTCGTTGCCGAGGTGGCTGGGCGAACGGAAGGAGTGTCACCAAGCACGTCGAGCTGCACTGCCTGCTGGAAGCGGATGGAACAGAGGTGTCGGACAGATCGAATGGAGCTGGGATGGCAACCATGCACGCATGGAGAGAACGGAACTGAATACGAATACGAAAAGAAAAGAAAAGAAAAGATGAGACAGACATGAGCGAAGAGAGCAAAAGAACACTACTCACCTCACGAGAGCGACGAGCGGCGTCGTTCGAATATGGAAAAAACGGATCCGGGCAAGTGGATGAAATGGAGATGTCGGATGGATCAGAAAGGGCAGAACAGAACCTGAGACGGACACGAAAGAAAGCATCATCAGCAATAGACAGGAGCGGAGAGAGCGAAAGCACGTTACTCACCTTGCGAGAGTGACGAGCGGCCTCGCTCGAAAGCGGAAAGAACGGGCATACAGCGAACGAACGGAAAGAAAGAGCGAACTGAACAGAAAGGAACGAATGAGCGAGTGAAAGGACCGAAACGAGCGGGAAGATGGGCTCACCTAAGGGCCCAGATCGCCCATCCTTCCCCTTCCTTGCGCTCACAACCAAAGGCCGAAAGTCGAAAGAGTCGGAACGATTGTGACGATCGTTCCAACCAGCGCGGGATGTCCGACCACGAAGGCGCTCGCGCTCGTTCTTCTTCACACCCGGCGTCGACGGAGGTGGGCCATCCGAGAGATCTCGAACCGTTTTGGTGTTGAACGGGCTCGATTCGGCGTTGGCGATGGTGTTGGCGTTGAGGCGACGTTGATCGGACGAAGCGAACGGCGTGGACAGAACGGGGGCAAGTGCGCGCGACACCGCGTGGCCACGCCGCCCAACATGGCGAAAAAAGGTCCGTCTGCGTGACTCATGCCGTATGACACATCGGATGCTGTGCCTTTTTTCCCACCCCTTTGGAAATTTGGAGGACTCACAGCCACAATTGTCGGGTGGAGTGACCTTGTTAAACAAGGTAATGTTTAGAGCATTTTGGCGTGAGAGGCCTCAGAGTACGTAAGCAATGAGGGGAACTACTGCGGCTACGATGTTCACCACGCCCTATCCGATCTCAACGCTCGTGAACGGACCAACGTTTCGTTGACCCTCGTCAGTTTCAAGACCTACGCAAACAAACGAGATACAAACGTCTCATAGGGTGTTGGCATCGTCCACAGGCATTGAGAGCACCATTCGCCTTTTTCCTCCAACGTGTCCCCTCGGGGACGCCTCGTCACGCAAGTTGGTCATGCAAAGATAAATGGGGCATTTTTGGATCTTCTTCATAGACTGACCATAGTCTAGACTTACCTTGATCGGCGTACATGACCCTGTGTGACGAGCGTGGCTATCCAAATACATGGATGGCCTGGATATCGTGACGCCGTGGCGTTTACATCCATTGGAAACGAGAAGGTTTACGAATGGTCTGCTCGATGATATTCCGAGTGGCCTGTCACTCGCACATGTGTACCGATGCATGATGCCGAATTTTTGGGCCTTTTTGGCGCTCCTTCGTGGAGGCTTCATTCTGTCCTTTTTTTATCTCAACTCATACATGGAACAGCCGTAGTGAGGGAATCGTAGGTGGCCAGAAATTCACTGTTTTGGAATCACTAACGAGCTGGAAAGTGTTACAACTTGATGTGTAGCGTCATCCCTCCCTGATTCGTTTTCGTCGCTAGCCACAGGACGTCCTTTTTTTTTCGTCGCTCTTCTCAATACAACTGATGTTGCTTCCTCACGCAGACAAATATTATCCCGAATTCCCATCGGCACGCCCGATCATACGTTCAATGAACAGAATCCGAGCGATGCGGTCTATCCAGATGGGCCCTTGGAGTGCGGTTTTGTCAAACCAAGTGGAGGTAGAATGACCAGTGACCATGGTGCTGGCCCGCAAGGCAACCTGAGCATTAATGACCTCATCGGGAGGAAGAACGTCATGGGTAGGGTACGTGTATGTTATCGTATGCTTGGATCGTTTTGTTTCCCTTAAGAATTTATTATGTCCTATTCGTCGAAAGGGTTGGTTAACAACCCGTCGTGCAAACTGCGAGTTAACTCGATCAATGACGACAGCCTGGACGGGCGGCTGACATGTCACGAAAAAGTCGAGTGGTCAGCCGCACGTGGGACGATTAAAAGGTATAAATAACACTTACATTCAGCGTACATCCCTCTCTCGATTGTACGAATCCCAGGTTCTCGCGAGAAACATGCCGACGGACGACACGCACGAGTCCAAACTTCTTACACCTGCAGCGTGCTCCACGCCCATGCAAGCACTCTCTGGCCTCTTCAGAACCCCGGCGCGCCTGAACCCGCCCACGCCTACCTCGACAGCAATCAGTCGCAGCCGGTACAAGAAGCGTAACCGCGCTCGAACCTCTTCGTTCTCCTCGTCCTATCCCTTCACTCCCCCATCGAGGACGATAAAGACCCCAAAGACCCCGTCGTTGCCCGCTGTCATCCTCCAGACGTACTCGGTCTCCACAGATAGCATCGTCCTCACCGCGTTGCCTTCCGTTCCGTTCTGCTGTCACGAGGATCTCTTGACCATGACCCGTGCACAACTCGAGGGCGTCGTGCGTGCGCTCAACGCGCGACTACCTCGGAGGATGCGAATCGGCCCCGACGAAGATGAATTCTGGCAGAACAGCGACCTGTCTAAGAGTAGTGGAGAGTATAGCGACGAAGATGACGACGACGAGGGGTTGTCACGAATGAGCGAGGCGGAGATGAAGAAGCGCATCGAGGAATTGGTCGGCATCCGTACCGTCGTGGGCAAGAACCGCGTCTTCAGGTCAGGTTTGGGTTTAGGCGCGCGCATTCGTGGGGTCCCACCTGCGCCCAAGGCAGTGAAGACGCGCAATGCTGCATGGAGAATGTACGAGCAGAATCCGTGGGAGATGGAGGTGGACGACGATAATCAGAGCGACGATGATTCGAGCATCGCGATCGAGGACGCTCTCATGGGATCCAGTCCTCTCGCGAGTCGGTCCAAATTCAGCTTGCACTCGCGTGGAGGGGTCAACACGTTGTCTCACCTCGATATCTTGCAAGAAGAGAGTGAAGATAGCGAATCGAAAGAGGATGATTCCGATGATGACGAACCACGTCCGCCCAAGAAACAGAGGGTTTTAGCTCACCATCTGGCGAAAGGTTTCCAGGTCGCGCAAGAATCGAGAGAATCTCGGCTCATAGAGGATATGGACATCTCCGGATCTCCTTTGCTGGCTGGTGACGAGGGACCGCCCGGAGGTGTTGCTGAGAACGATGAAGGGATAGTCACAGACACAAGTACTCGGGGAGCAAAGACTTCGGAGGAAGCCCCTTTGCAGCGCAGGCGAAGCGCTCGGATCAAAGAGATCACTATGAGACGAATGTCGTCGGTCGGTGCAACGAGGAAGACCACCTCAGACGCACAACTCGGATTGAAACCGTCTGTTCCACGCTCCAGGACTACCTCTGGACAACGTTCGTCAACGAACCCGTCACCGACGGGGGGATCCAACCTTGGGACGAACGATGCCCCAAGGGAATTCACCATTCGCATACCCTTTACAACGACGCCTTCCCATCAGAAACCAGAATCGTCGGCTTGGTCTGCGCCCCGCGTTCTTCGTTCGCATTCCCAGCGGCTCCAGAATTCAAACCAGCTGACAGAGAAGAAAGCCTTGCTGGGAAGGTCGAAGTCCGAGAAGTATCCACGTGCTTCAGACCTGGCCTTCGTGACGATAGACCGACCGCGATACCGCTTCAGACATCGCAAGTCGAAGGGAACCGGTTTCGCAAGAGAGTGTGAAGAATTCGATCCATCGATGTCCACCTCTTCGTTGCGGGTCGCGTACCAAACACGACGTGGAGTCCAGACCAGTACCGAACACGCGACTAGGACATATGACTCTGAGAAGGAGAACGACGACCCGAATGCGATGAATAGGACTTACCCTAGGATGAGCGGCCTTCATACTCTTCCGTCGGTTCTTTGCAACCTCCTGTCACCACGTTCCAGGGCACCTTCTATGAGCACTGTCACATCCGGCAATAGAGGTGACTCGCCCGCACGAATGACGGACAGAGAGGGTGACACGATGACCATGACCATGGACTGCGAGGTAAACGATGGAAATTCGGAACGCGTTTCTGAAGCCCTTGGAAGAATGGTTGTTGATTCCTTGTAAGATCGGGGTTTGAACAAGGAGGATGAGTGATAGTTGAGAGTGCAAACCTGGCGCAGTCTGTTTCCCGTCGTCTTGGTATTTCTTCTTGGTTGGACAGCGCATACATGCGTCGCTAGTATCATGATATTTCCACGTTTCTTCATATTTTTTCTCGAAAGCGGTTTGTAGCATTTCTTGCACAGCCTGGTATTCAAACGTTCACGTTGAAAGTACAGGATGAGCGAAGCCGTGGGAAAGGGTCCAGCCTCCACTTGTGCCAAAAGGTTCTCATTCGATCCAGGCGAACCGGTTCTATATTCTCCTGTATAGATATAATGCCCACTTCATGTGGTCTCAACGTGGATACCGTGCGGATTGTACGCCTCTGCTTTATCTCGAGTACCTCCTTACTTTTCATATGGCGTCCCAATGAACCGACGACAGTCTAGCCAGAAACTATCACCACTCGTGTGGTTCCTGAGCGCCAAGAACATGTTCGGGTGCACGATAAGCTATCCTACCGATGGCATAGGATCTGACAGATCTCAGGGAGTTCCGAAGCGAGCCACTGCCTTCTGACGTTCGAGAGACCTCGAGAAGCGACAGCCCCACCTCTTCCATATCGCTTCCACTTGTCTAGAGGCGACGGAGAACATTCCACAGCAAACGATAGTGTATTCCATGGTTCCGATTTGGCACGCGCCACAGCAGTTTCATATGATCGGGACTTTCGACGGATCAATATGTGATATGCTTGAGGACGATCGTAGCACAATTCATTTCGCCTTTGCCAAGGTCATCTTCCAGTACGGTTCAACTCCGCCATGAAGCAGCAATGCGATGCAAGTTCTCCAAATCCATCGAAACTCTCTCCATCCTGTGTCTGCCTTTATAAACCAGGGATGGCTTCAGCTCACCTCGGCAGCGACTGTTTTCTTTCTACTCTCTCTCCGTGAACGAATTCTATTCATACCTTTCCCTCCCATGGATTCGAAAAGATCGGATTGCATCTACATAACTAGTGCGTATAATTTGTGCCAGTCTCAGCGAATCCTGACAGTCTCGTGAAGAAATTCGTGCAACAGATGTGACAGGTGGTCATTGTCAACTCGCTGTAGAATGTGATGGGACGATCACGAAAACATCGATTGAGACCGTACCGTCTGGAAATGGCATTGTAGAGTGGGATGAACAGATTCCATTGTCCGTCTTCTTCATTCCCATCCGCCCTCCCTACAGTACTGAAACGCGTTCCAGGCCAACGGATTTATCATCCGACGTTTTGTTCAAGGTTTACGCATCCTTTCAGCGAATGGCACTAAAGCTCGGAAATGGTAAGCTAATTGGGCGATGTGAGATCTCCGTAGGAGATTTACTCGATCGGAATGAACGACTCGAGAGTAGGTGGTTCTGTTGACTACCACACTCGCTTCTCACATATTGGGCAGCCATCAAGTTTCCTGCATCAAGGGATGAGGAGGCGCCATTGTGTTCATCGCTGAGAATTACCACGGAACGACGGGCTTGCGACTCAAATGACGAATGTTTGACTCATGTGAGTTGTTGATCCATCCTATTTGCGTACTTATCGTGACCACGAGATGGTAGCTACACAAGTCGAGGACAAAGAAACCACTAAAAGAGCTCATTGGCGAAGGAGATGCCGCTCTTCTGCTTTTCCATCGATACAAGAGCCAAGTTGATCTCGACAAGGCCATCGCATGTTTCGGGCTGGCTTGCCACAGGTGTCCCAATGACCATCCCATGCGCTCGGCAGCGCAGTTCAGTTTGGCCAATGCGATGTTTATCGACTGCCAGGCGAATAACTACAGGCTCTCTCTGGACGCGCCAGTCAAATTGTATCGTGATACGCTTCGACTCCAAGCCAGGAGTAACGCAGATTACACACAGACCATTCTCCAACTCTGCCTTGTTCTTCTAGTACGGTTCGAAAAGAGGGGTGATGAGACCGATAGGAGGGAAGTGATGGATTTACTTGCCAGATTGATGAAGATCTCCCCGATGGACCGGGATATGGACCAAGCAGTGCGCCGTGTACCCCAGATAGCCAAGAGTTCTGTGTCATCGCGAGCGAGAGACTCCAGAGCCTCGCAGGTTGACGATGTGGATGATGCAGATATGATACAGGCACGGATTATGTTACGCACCTCGTCACCTCAGGATTCTCGCCGTCCTGGTGGACTCTATGCGCTTGGGAGTCTATTGAGCCTTCGGTTTCAGGAGAAGGGGACTCTAGCGGACATCCACGAGGCTATTTCGATGTTGGAGGAAGCACTCCGTCTTACTCCGGACGGCCATCCAAATAAGCCCTATCGGCTTAACAGCCTTGGAAACGCGTCACTTCGTCGCTTTGAACGGCTCGGTGACCTCGCAGACGTCACCAAATCAATCTCCATGTTTGAGCAGGCTATCCATCTTATTCCTGACGACGATCCAGACAGACCACACCTCCCTAATAATCTGGGAAATGCGTTATTGCGCCGCTTTCAACGGCTCGGTGACCTCACAGACCTCACCAAATCGGTCTCTATGTTTGAGCAGGCCGTCTGCCTTACTCCCGACGGCCACCCAGACAAACCTGGTCGGCTTAACAACCTAGGAAACGGGCTATGTTGTCGCTTTGAACGGCTTGGTGACCTCGCAGACGTCACCAAATCAGTCTCCGTGTTCGAGCAGGCCATCCTTCTCACTCCTGACGGCCATCCAGACAAATCATCTTTCCTTAACAACCTGGGACAGATGTTAATTCGTCACTTTGAACAACTCGGTGACCCAACAGTCATCATCAAATCAGCCTCATTACTCGAGCAGGCCGTCCGCCTTACTCCTGATGGCCACCCACACAAACCACCTTTCCTTAACAATCTGGGAAACATGCTACTTCGTCGCTTTGAGCGGCTTGGTGACCTCGCAGATATCACCAAATCAGTCTCTATGCTCGAGCAGGCCGTCCGCCTTACTCCTGATAGCCATCCAGACAAACCTGGCTGGCTTAAAAGCCTGGGAGACGCATTACTGAGTTGCTTTAAACGGTCTGGTGACCTCGCGGACATCACTGAATCGATCTCCGTGTTCAAGCAGGCAGTCTGTCTCACTCCTGACGGCCATCCAGACAAACCCAGTCAGTTTAACAGCCTGGGAGTTGCATTTTCTCATCACTTTGAACGGCTTGGTGACCTTGCAGACATTACCGAATCGGTTTCCATGTTCGAGCAGGCTGTCCGCCTTACTCCTGATGACCATCCAGACAAACCCAGTCGGCTTAACAACCTAGGAACTGTGTTATCTCATCGCTTTGAACAGTTTGGTGACCTTGCAGACATCACCAAATCAGTTTCCATGTTCGAGCAGGCCGTTCGTCTTACTCCTGACAGCCATTCAGACAAATCCTGTTGGCTTAACAACCTGGGAAGTGCGTTACTTCGTCGCTTTGAACGGCTTGGTGACCTCGCAGACATCACCAAATCAGCCTCTATGCTCGAGCAGGCCATCTGCCTTACTCCTGATGGCCATCCAGACATACCCAGTCGGCTTAGCAACCTGGGAAATATGCTATTGGATCGCTTTGAACGGCTCGGTGGCCTTGCAGACCTCACCAAATCAGTCTCCATGTTCGAGCAGGCCATCCGTCTCACTCCTGACGGCCATCCAGACAAACCCACTGGGCTTACCAACCTGGGAAATGTGCTGTTTCGTCGCTTCGAACGACTTGGTGACCTCACAGACATCACCAAATCAGTTTCCATGTTCGAGCAGGCTGTCCATCTTACTCCTGACAGCCATCCAGATAAACCTGGTCGGTTTAACAACCTGGGAAACGTGTTATTTCGTCGCTTTGAACGGCTCGGTGACCTCGCAGACATCACCAAATCAGTTTCCATGTTTGAGCAGGCCGTCCGTCTGATTCCTAATGATCATCCGGATAATCCATCTTTCCTTAACAACCTGGGAAATGCATTATCGGGTCAGTTTGAACGGCTCGGTGACCTCACAGACATCACCAAATCGGTTTCCATGCACGAGCAGGCTATCTATCTTACTCCTGACGGCCATCCAAACAAACCCAGCTGGCTTAGCAACCTAGGAAGTGCGTTATCTCGTCGTTTTGAACAGCTTGGTGACCTCGCAGACCTCACCAAATCAGTCTCCATGCTTGAGCAGGCCATCTACCTTATTCCTGATGGCCATCCAGACAAACCCAGTCAGCTTAACAGCCTGGGAAGTGCACTACTTCGTCGCTCTAAGCGGCTCGATGACCTTGCAGACCTCACCAAATCAGTCTCCATGTTCGAACAGGCCCTCTGCCTTACTCCTGACAGCCATCCAGACATACCCAGTTGGTTTAACAGTTTAGGAAACGCATTATTGGATCGCTTTAAACGGCGCGGTGACCTCACAGACCTCACCAAATCAGTCTCCATGTTCGAGCAGGCCATCCTTCTCACTCCTGACGGCCATCCAGACAAACCCGATCTGCTTAGCAACCTGGGAAGCGCATTATTTTGTCGCTTTGAACGGCTCGGTGATCTCGCGGACATCACCAAATCTGTCTCCATGCTCGAGCAGGCCATCCCTCTTGTTCCTGTCGGCCATCCACACAAATCATCTCTCCTTCAAAACCTAGGCTATCTATTCATGAGCCGTTTTAACTATTTTCATCATTCGTCTGATCTCATTGCTGCCACATTCCATTTTTCAGCCGCTGCTCAGTCTTCCACAGGTCCCACCTCGCTTCGCTTTGCAGCTGCTCGTGGATGGATTTCGTGTGCCCAACTTGAAGGAAACTCCCAGACTCTCGTTCATGCATATACCATCGCCCTCACTCTCCTCCCACAGTTGGCATGGATGGGCCTTCCACTCACAGAGCGTCATCGTATGCTTACGGGAGGAGCTGATGTCGCAAGAGGAGCTGCTGCTGCTGCACTGGATGCTGGCCTCCTGGACATAGCTGTCGAGCGGCTGGAGCAAGGACGGTCGATAGTCTGGACACAGTTCCTCCAACTTCGCACTTCAGTCGACCTTCTTCGCGAAACACATCCTGCCCTTGCGGATGACTTTGAGCAGACATCCAAGCAGTTGGAGAGTGCTAGTGGCCGTGATCACATACTATCCGCTGAGATGCTTATTCACGATTCTTGGTCGCAAGAAGAAGTTGTGCAGAAGCATCATACGCTCACGCTCCGACGAGAGAAGCTCCTTGCGGACATTCGAGCCCTCCCAGGTTTCGACAGATTTCTACTCCCACAAACCATTGGTCAACTCGCTGCTCTAGTGAGCTCTGGCCCGGTGGTTTATCTCAATGCCAGCCAACGTCGATGTGATGCGCTGATCATTGTTCCGGGACGGGAGAATGTTGTACATGTCCCCCTTTGCGCAGTCAGTTATCGACACGTAGAGCGGATGCATCAATTGTTGGTCGAACACGACCGTTCAACCGTTCCGATAGATGATGTTTCACTCCTCGCCCCATCCGGAGAACGGAGTAACGGTGACAGGGAGGGTGGACCTGTGGAAGTCAAAGAAATTTCCTGTGACAGATTTCACTTGGTACTGCGATTCCTGTGGTCCAACGTGGTCCATCCGGTTCTCGGTGCCCTTGCTTTTTTAGTACGTGGTCTCGTCGAAAGCAGTCACTGATTAGAGCTTCTGACGAATGTTTTGTATTCGCAGACTCCGCCTTCGCAAGCAGTGGTGAAGCTGCCCCGTATCTTTTGGTGCCCGACGGGTCCATTTGCCTTTTTGCCTATCCACGCCGCTGGCATTTACGGCACATCTCCTGCAGGCCCAAAGCTTTCCGACTTTGTCATATCTTCCTACATACCGACACTAAGTGCGCTTGCACCCCAAACTGGAAAAGCTCCTCGTTGCCCATCACATATCCGCCTACTTACCGTTCCTCAGCCCCCAACCGATGGTCAACCTCACCTGTGGGGGGTGAATGGCGAGATCGATACCATCAAGGCACTGTCTGGCGAATCACAATTTGTAACAACGGAAGACTGCGACGGTACAGTTGAAGATGTGACACAGAAGATGGACTGCGCTGACTGGGTTCACTTCGCGTGTCACGGAATACAAGATCCCCTCCTTCCACTTGATAGCGGACTTTGTCTCGCGAACGGTCGTCGCTTGAGGCTCTCAGATATCATCAAGTTGTCTCGTCGGCCAGGTGGGCTCGCCTTTCTCTCTGCCTGTCAGACTGCGAAGGGGGAGGAAATGTTGCCAGAGGAATCAGTCCATCTCGCCGCTGGGATGCTACTCGCTGGATATGACGGCGTCATTGCAACGATGTGGCCGATTATGGACAACGATGCGCCGAAAGTGACGAGGGACGTTTACAAGTATCTGTTCAGGGATGGCAAGGTTCCGGACACTATGGAAGCTGCAGAAGCGCTGCATCATGCAGTCGTGCGCTTGCGTGACGAGGACAAGGTGTCATTCTCGTCTTGGGTTCCTTTTATCCATGTCGGTCGGTAGATGATATTCACTATATCCTATTATTTTTCCTTGCCTTCCTGGATCTGCAGTATAAACCTGTTTTGTACGAGTCTTGGCTAATCACCTATGCCTACTTTCGACCTCGATTCTGTCTGACGCGAATCCCTACCATGATGCGTGTCCCAGTCCCAGCACAACAACTCGTCGAATCCTCTTTATGGACTTTGGAAGGTGTCATTAGAATTCGGAACTGAGCCGCATTCTTACACACGGTGCGTACAAGACTTCCTCATCGACATTTGTAAACTACCTGGACCCTCCCCTCACTCGGCACAAGTGCATTTCAGGGCTTGATGGTTCGTGTGGGTGTTCAACAACACGACGACGCACCCCAACCCCTCGAGCGACTTGAATCGAATCATTGATCCATTGAATGCCCATAGTTCTAGATGTCTTTTATCCGTGATCCAAGACCTACGGTCAAAGACATTAGCACTGATTCAAGATTCGAAAAAGAAAATCTCACCGTCAGTTACCGATTTTTTGATATAACTTACAAAAGCAGAGTGCTTTATGAACGATAGCTCTCCGTGACGTCAATCTAGAGTTGCGTAAGGAAATCGTCAGCCAGTCCGAACGACTGCAATGTTGTTCCAGGTGTCGGGCTGATACCAGAGATGTTATCGCTTCGCCAAAAAAGTAAATAGCTTGGTCCTCAGGAGGCGTGAAATCAATGGAGATCCTAGATGATGCCTGCTTCGACATCGACAATAGCTCCTGTAGCCAGGATGAGAGATGCGGAAAAGTCACCCCACTGATGCGGGCTTGGCAGTGGGCGGTCACCATGACATGCATGTATGGGTAGACCCAAACACGAGAAGCGCAAGACTACATATGTGAGCAGTAAAATCGGATAGCAAACAAGAAGAAAGAGCCAAGCAACCTACAGGACCGTCCAGTTCAAATAACACATAGAAGATTACCAGACATTGGTGGTGGTACCTCACGTCCGCGTGGACCAGTTCTGTCGACAAAAATTGGTCAAAGTCCGATAATCCCAGATAAAGCAACCGCAAGTCGCGGCTTCCCACGTTGGATGGCTCGAGAAGAAGCCGGCACTCCAATCCTACACCGTCGACCTCAGACCTAGCCAAATCAGCATGGCACGTATCTATCGCGTTCGCATTTCTGTACTTTCGTTTGATGTATGCGTACGTGCAGGTGCAGGTGCAGGATGCTCTCATAAAGATGAAGAACAAGGTCAACCCCACCTCATGTTTCGACGTTCTTGCCAAGAGGGCAATTGTGGCCCTTGTCCCATGAACACAGATGGTCAGAACACTCTCGTTTGTCTTTGCCGCATTGATGAGAATACTACGAACAAAGATCTCTATCTCATCTCATGAACGGACCAACGTCTAAGTCTACCAATTTCCCTTCGTTGGTCCTCGTCAGTTCGAAGACCTGCACGAGCGAATGAGATACAAACGTCTCAATGGGTATTGACATCGTCCATCGGTATTGAGAGCACCATTTACCTTTTCCCTCCAACGTGTCCCCTTCGTGGGACGCCTCATCAGGCAAGTCGGTCATGCAAAGATAAATGGCTCGCTTTCTACTCTCCACAGACTGACCAGCACCAGACTTTTATGTTCGATCGGTTTACGTGACCCCGCGTGACGAGTATGGCTATCCAAATACATGGATGGCCTGGATATCGTGGCGGCCAGGCATTCACGTCCATTGGAAATGGGAAGGTTTACGAATGGTCTGCTCGATGATATTCCGATCGGCTTGTCACTGGCACATACGTGCTAATGCATAGTGCCGAATTTTTGGGCCTTTTTGGCGCTCCTTCGCGGAGGCTTTATTCTGTACTTTTTTGTCTCGACTGACACATGGAACAGCCGCAGTGAGGGAATCGTATGTGCCAGAATTCCACTGTTTTGAGATTACTGACGAGTAGGAAAGCGTCACAACTCGATGTGTAGCATCATTCATTTTCGTCGCTAACAGAGAGGCTGAGACACATCACAAATCTATATTTCCCCCTCTCTTTTGTATTTTCTTCTCGTATACACTGAGTACTACTAGTTACCTTGTTATTATACACAAAACAAAGTCCGTTGTGCATGCGAGGAGTAACACGAGCGCGTTCAAAGATAATTTTCGACCTTGGAGAAAAAACTCTTCTCCAAGCACAGCCACCTGAGGCACTTCTCCGGGTCGTCACCCGCATCCTCTCACCTCTCACCCTATTTGCATTTCTGTCTTCCGATATCACTGAATAACTGTAAGTCTTCCTCAGAGCCCTACCATGCATACGCTTCCTCGGCGACTCCGTCGACTTGGAAGACACCTTTACGCGGTCGGGATTCTTCCCGCACTCGACGACCATGTGTCCTGGGACATGCGTGCGTTGTCTGAGGAGCCACCAAAGCGGAGGATAGCTGCACGCACACCTGCCAGCTATGCGAGAACACGTCATTATCGTCAGCTTCAAGATGAGCTCGGTTGGGGACTTCCGGTCCGCTTTGACTTGGCATGTAGTGGACATCGCAAGTGTTGGTCGGTGTCGTGGCGCACAAGCGAGGTCGGTCCTCCAGAGCTTAAGCGACTTGCGAGGGGGTTTCCCCGTCGAGCAAGCCAAGGCGCTTGTAAGTCGTGCACAAGATCCACAAGAAGCTCTTGTTCGAGTGGCGGGTGGGCCGCCTAGTCGATAGCCCCACGTTAACCACGTACACGCTTGGTACACGTCCGACCGCCGTCGTCCGTATGTTCCTAGTACTGCGACTTACCCTCGCGCGCTGCTGGACGAACTTCTCTATCGCGATGTCTGAAGCTCCAAGTAGACCTAAAATATGATTCATATGTCCTAAGCAGAACAGATTCTTTGAAACATCATTAACCGTATGTCATCTGTTACAACCGACATCTTCAACAGAGTTCGAACGTCAGATGTTCCCCTTCTCCAACCACCCTCACGCGAGGCGTCTGTGGAATCCCCACAGATATGTAGTGTACTCCCTCTTGAGCGTCTGTTTTAGCGATACTGTGGCTGCGTTTACGGCATTCAACCAGCTCAAATCGTGTCCAATCCAAAGAAGTGCTCCAAAACTCACAAATTCAGGAGGTGCTCTAAAGGCTCAATAAAAACCATATCCCCTACACGAGGATGACACAGCATGCATCGCGTATGTGAACAGCACCGGTTGTGTGCCTTCAACTCTGCAGCCAGTATAGCATCCATGTGCTCATCTCCTATAGCCTGCCACTGTGGCGTCTGCTTGTGTATTGCATGAGCATAGTGTGCATGCACCATCTACCATCGCAAGGGTCAGCAAGCCGCACACTTTGTGGTTATTTCGGAGACCTACGGCGTTTCTCCAACTGTGAACGCGCTGATCCCCGCAGACTAAACACCGGAGTCGGGCATTCCTACGGTCCATATCTTCGGCTGTGGCAATATTCGGATCTAATCCGCATGCATGAACAATATACGGCGCATCTTTCAGGAATTTCACCCTGCATCTCGACAGTGTATCTTGCTTGTCACTGCCCATCTGGAAAGGCGAACTATGCATGAGATGTAATATATCCGGATAGGCCCCTACGTAACCCGAAGAAAACACCGCACAGGCCAGCTGTAGCCTATGAGTGGGAGCCATCTTGCGCGATGCCAGAGTTTGGCGCTTGCCTGAGCTTTGTAAAGATAAATGCGTAGGAATCTCGACAAGTTGCGCAAGTGGAATTTCAAGCCTCTTAGATTCGTCAGCAGACTCGAAAAGCTTATCAAATTCAGATTCAAAGGGCTTGTCACCCATCTGAGCTCCTTCGTCGGCTTTAATGATGTGTTGAAAGGGAGGTAAACGAGCCAGGTCATCCACGTGTGGAAGGATAAAAATTGATGTATCCCCTGATGTTCGATGCGCAACGTATTCATTATATGTCGCGGTCAATAATTCTCGACGTCGGCGATAAACAGTGTGATCCAATCGTCGAAGCCTGAAGTCGTCCATTGTTTGCTGCCATCCAGGCCATATCTCGTCCCACTCTATCGTAGCGTCAGTCAATAAAAACTCGCGTGTATCTTACGTGAAACCAACCAACCTTTGTCCATGAGTGGCTTACAGGTCTTGAAAATAGAGGAGTTGGTGTACTTAATGCTGTATCCACCAAAATACGCAATCTCAGGTTGGAACCCGAGTTGCCTCAGGCGGGAGAAAATGCTGGACGAACTTAACACGGATTACCAGAAGAAGGAAAAGGGCACACCTGTTTTCGCGTTGTCTCCGACGTGACTCTATGTCCAACCTGTGTTTAGATGCCAAACCCTTCTCCCAAAGGATACATTCTTGTGCATGCTATCAAGGGCACTGAGAGGCACGAACAAAAGGGGAAATATTGGAGATGAACGAACTTGCTTTATCGCTTGAACTTTATCTCTCCTTTCGCTCAAAAACTGATTTTTGTCAGAGGATGTTCTATATTCTGCCTCGATCGACTTCATCTGTCCATTGTCGACCCAAATCGTCGTGACTACAATTCTGGATTAGATGAATGTGACTTGAACAACGAGGCAACATACTACCGCCTATGGTGAGACACTCCGAGGGTAGGACGTTCTTTTCTCTGATCCAGTCTTTGCAAGTGGATATTTCACGAAGACTGTTGGTACTTGTAAAATCCCCTGAAGCTAACATTGGATCATT
>JBBPTK010000395.1:3064-16156 GCA_038094135.1 Spongiforma cf. squarepantsii
GGTGTGTGTTGGAAGAAGACGACGTGCGACAAGAGAAACAACAAACTGATGCAGCGGAGTTTCAATTACCAACAGACAATAAACTTGGACTACAACTACTGATACGGTTCAATGAAACGATAAACACTTGCCATGCTGCAGACTTACGTGCACCATTTCTCATTGTCTGATTGGTACCCACCCCGTCCGAGATAGAGTACACGCTGAGTCTTTGGCCATATGCTTAATCTCCGGGCTATCATGATGCATCCTGAAACACTTGATCCGAACCTCGTTATGTACTATCAGATTAGATTGGGAGACGACGACGCCGCAGGCACCAAGAGATTCCCCAACGTGTACGGTGGCCACGGGCGCAACCTGGATGGCCCACCTGAGCGCCACCATCAGTACGAACTAGCGACCTGTCCCACTCTTCCCCCGTCAACTAACCAAACTGCACCGTTGACGTACGCACCAGCGCGTCCAGCGAGAAACAAGATCGGGCCCGCCATCTCGGCTAACGTTCCAGAACGACCAAGCGGAACAGCGCGAGCCAGAAGTGCAGGCGTCAGGTGTTCCTGACTTGTCATCTCTGGCGGAATCACCCATCAGCTGACGTCCGAACGGTACGAATGTCCTCAACACGCACCACTAGGCCACACGCCTGGCTATCGTCCGACTCGAAGTGAGCTGGTTTGTCGCAAAGGACGCGAGAGGATGCACGTACACATAGAACGTTGCTTCGAATGTTCCAGTCTGCAAGGAGGTTCGCGAGGAGCCTCCCAAGGTGGGTGCAAGCATGCTTCGCCAACGTGTAGGAAATCGACAGGACACGCGCGTCAACTCTGAAAGAGCCAGACGACGACACAGTGATCACTTGAGACGTAGGTGCTGGCAAGCCTTTCATCGAGACTGTGGGTGAGGTATCGTTTGGGAGTGGTAAACTCGTACCACATGGCGAAGATGGCAACGAGTAATACGGCGTAGAGGATCCCGTTGACGTTGGCACTCGATGCGACCCATCTTCGCCAGCAGTACCGTTTGGCAAGTTGCTCGGCCTGGTGGCTAATTTGGGTGGCAAAGCACCACGTCTTAAATTCCCAAGGTGGAGTAACTCAAGAAACGCCACTGTCGTAAAGTAAACCGCGGTTACGTTCGTTTCGAACGTCTCCGCAAACCCAGTGGGCTCGCCCGTACTCCAGAGGGCGTTCTGGAATGACTTGATGGAAGGCGTCGTTTCTTCTTTCGGGAATTCTGCATCATCGAGTGGGGACGGCAGGTTAGAGGGAAGTAAATTGCGAGCTATCCCGGCGTTGTTTACGAGGAGATCTATGTATCCATGTTGAGATTTGATCGTCTGCGCCATAGACATTAGAGAGTCTCGAGAGGTGATGTCGCCTTGAAGGGGAATAATCTTGCCGTATTTCTATACGACAAAACTCAGGGGCTCGCAGATAAACGAAAACAACGGACGAACGTTGTTTTCGAGGGCGGCTTTTTGCAAAACTTGCAGACGTCGTCCGACGATGTATACGGTAGCACCATTGTGCTCCAACGAGGTGGCGATCATGAGTCCAATACCTTGAAGCGATAAATGGTCCTCAGAACAGGGACACGATGATAAATATGGACAGGGAGATACCTGTGCCACCTCCAGTGACCACAGCAATCTGACCCTCTACGTTGAATAGACAGGTTGGATCGGTTGACGAATTCATGAGGGAAATTGCGGGCATGAGAGTGGGGGGAAATTGTTCAAAGGATCTTGGTTCGGTCGGTGGGTAAAATGCCGCTCGCTACTGAAAAGGCATGGCTTCCCTTCTACCCCAAATTGACAACCCGTTATGACATCGTGTACTGTTGTCGGTCAACATAACGGGCCAAGTCACTGATCAGGGTTGGTCAAAAAATGGACATAAAGCTAATGACGGATTTGATCTCGTCGAAATTAAAGGACGCGACGCTGCGAGTCGCCCGTGCGATCCACCGGGCAGGCAGTCCTCTGACGGCCAGGACTCCAACGAGCATGCGGGCAGAGCCCAGCAGGTGCCACCCAAACGTCGTAGAGCTTATCAGCCGATCCCATGCGAGACAATGATGATCGCTGAAGCTCTGAGCTGCGAGTCCTCTCCTTGTCAACTTGGAAGTACACTCACATTCCCGGACACCGACATTTGGACTCAGCAGATCTTCCCGAAGTTCCAGGAGGCAGGCAGTGCGTGTGCGTGTTCATTGAATGAGCGCACTTATGGCAGGTTGCTCCCGAACTGGGACTGGTGAAAGGCTGACCATCTTAGTCAGCACAAGACCGGCTGACCCCTCCGAGGGGTTTCTGTGCTCGGAAATTCGGCACGGAGTAACACGTACCTGGCACTGCCTCATAATTGCCTCTTTCATACATAAATTATGTAATATTATCCTCTACACGTGGGGAAGTACTGTTAGAAGATATTCTCAGAAATCGCCACGCCGAGGCCTCCCACGGCAGCGATGATAAACGCCACAACTGATCCGGATACACGTTTATCACCGGATGAAGTAGAGCTCGACGGAGAAGATGTCGAGCCTGCCGCACTACCCGACGTAGATGGCGAGATAACAGTGGTGGTATTTGCTGCACTGAAAACTCTCACATAACCAATCTCAAAGTAAGCATTGTCATATCCGGAAGGTGTACCAATGACGTAGTCATTGTAGCAGACACCTGTGCACGTCTGATTGAAAATGGCAGAGTTTCCAGCTTTTGTCAAGGGGATCGCATGAACAGACTAGAATCACACATGATTCTATCACTCACCCCAATCTAACTGATAGTCAGCTTAATTCTCCATCTAAGTGAAGCAGAAGACACACCTCCACAGAGTGTTATATCAAAAATGAGTTGCTGGGGTTGGAAGAATTCTTGGATGTTGCAACCCGTCGAAGGCCAGTTGCCTACTGGGACGCCAAAGGTGCTAGTGTCAATCGTACTCGCGTTGCTAGAGAGCACGCTTGGAATTTGGGATCGCTGGATGAACAAGGTCAAGACGAGCCATGATCTGGAACAAGGTACTACCGACAGGGAAGAACCATATACTGGAAGAACAAATAAGCACTTCTTTTGGTTCAAGCATGATCACCATACCTGATACCTGTTGTTGCGAATTCCGTTACAAATGCTCCCCCGCTCGTGTTGGCAAACCCAGCTCCAAATGATGCCGAGGACGGGTCTAAGACGATGCACCCCTGATTCTCGTTAGCGGCGTAGGAACAATTAGTACTGGTGACGAGAGTGGACGTCTCAGTAGGGGAAACTTGTGTGCACCCCTGAGGATGCCTGTGAAATACCGTTCAAGCGGTGGACAGAGGGGACGCACGCTTTCAGTATGGAGGGACATTTGATTCTCCGTTTGCAAGTTGACGCCTTCAAAGGTATCGATTTCTCCTCCTTGAGGCCATTGAATGGCTTGACTGTGAAAGGTGGATTTGAATAATTTAGAGGAACAGGGTTATTCACCTACCTCCACCAAGCAGGCCAGACCGAACACTAGTAGAAAAGATGAGATACATAGTGCATAATCAATTCAAAGGTAAAACTCACGCCATAGGGTACATGGTACATGTCGGTCACCCAAACGCTACCTACAGCGAAACTGTCGTTGCTGGTGATTCGGACCGTGTTCCGTTTGTCATTGTACGGAACCTAGCCACGTAAGATAAGACGATACCAGGCCATCACGTACAAACGGGGAACGTGCTTACAGTCGTGAAATTATCGACCCTTATGAATGCATGAGAATTGGTCGAGTCGACATAGGCAAGGTTATCGGCGAATGCAGTCTGGGCCGAGACAAAGCTGTGCAGGTGAGTAGGACGTTCGTAACGTATGACGAAACCAGTTACATCGCATCTCCGTTTGTTAGATTATCATCTGGAAACCGTTGGCGTCAAATTCAAGAGTGGAAGGAAGATTGGTCATACAACAGTTGTAAAATGTCCATTCATCGAAGAAACTTGACCCATAGTATTCCTTCGCCAGAGAATACTGGGTGGCAGACACACGGGGTAAAGGTAAACTGGCGAGAGCAGCCACGAACAGATAGAGCCAGCCTTGAGTTACCAACGGAGTGAGCATTCTTGGGCCACGCTACAAGTAGAGAGAGGAACGAGTGGGAGAGGATCCGAACGAGGTGCTTGCACATGTACCCATTGTGATTTTCGGGTCGCAGTTATACGCCGGCCATAGCTGCGCTTCCACATGGAGGGATGCAGGATACTATAGTGACATAAATAAGAGCTTGATCTGATCAGCACCTATGATAGGTTCACACGTATAGTTCTTTGGCCCCTCGAACTAGTAGGTTGGTTGCTAGCAAGAAACCGGATGAGCCACAAGGCAGCGACTATCCCCGTGCCTTGTGCCGAGCAGCTTGGAAGCCAGCCAGTTGTTAATTGCCATTGTACATACCATTAAAGTTGCCTAGGCTAGCTTACATTACAGTTCAAGCTAATTTGACGAAAGTCTATTTCTGTACCACGCCACTGAGAGCTGCATAGCTACATACGTCGTCACTCTACTTGATGGAGAGACTGATGAATAAGGATACTTTAGACGTAATTAAACCAAGGAACATACGGAACACCGTGGGGTACCAACGACCAAAAAAATATGGCGCCAGCTTGTATCATAACGCTGTCGCCAAACTAGCAACGTTGCGAACACCTTCGGTCTTTCTTTCAACGGTGAGGAAGTAGTCAAGCGCCTTCTTCGCCTTCTTCTCGAGTTCCTCAGCGTGGTGAACTTCCTTTCCTCTGTCTTCCATGACACTCCTGAAGCGCTCCCGAAGGTCCCAAGACGCGTATCGCAGCACCTTGCGTGTTTCGCGGCTCACGCGTCCTGCGTGCGCATTGACAAACAATTCTTGTTCCGTAGCCCCTTCTTCAACCCTCACAAGAGAGGCACGAATTCGGCGACCGATAGTCTTGGGTATTGTGCTCGGTAATTTCACGATCACATATGCCGTAGCTCCAATCGCCACAGCGCCAATGACGGGTGCCGCCCATCGCCTCGCCGACTCGTCCGCAAATAGCTCGGAAATACGGACAGCACCATCGATGAAGCCTCGGATGCCGATAGCCTTGCCTCCAACCATTGTCAAAGCCCCAACCCCCACCGAGAGAATGCTGAGAACAGTTGCATTCTTTTCCTCTACGTCCTCTACGTCCATTCTTTCGTCTCCGAAGCGTGCCCATAAATGGTGGTTGAAATCGAACAAATCAAGGACAGAGGTGTCCAGCATGTCCGTGCGTTGCGATAAACCAATGCCAAGGTTGTATACACCACCTGCAACAACCGCGCTGGCTGTTCGGGACGGACGACGGCGTGCAGCCCCATGTCTGCCCGGTCGAACGGTAAACATGGCCTCTGGCATGAAGACGCGACGTGATCTCTCGACACCTTCCGGGAGGAATTGATCTTCAAGAATTCCAATCTTTTTGACACCAGCGGTAGTGGAAAGACGAGCCTCATCCTCCGCGAGCTTGACCGCAGCATCTAAGCTGGCAAGGAGTGCCTTGCGTACATCGCGTGCATAGTCCCAAATGGTTAAGAAACCGGGGAAGCGGGGAAGAGAGATGGCAGCATCGACGCCAGATTCACCGCGGCCAACACGTTCGAGAGCAGCACACAAGATAGCCTTGGTCCTGTCTGCGGCAGCAGTTGCTCCAGCTTCCTCAACAGACTCCAGATCATCTTCCAAACACTCTCTTTCGTTCTTCATCTTCTCGAATACCGGCTTCGCCCTCTCAAGGTCACCCTTGGCGCGATCCATATCCATCTGTGCAACAATGGCATTGGCACCTACAAGGAAATCGATGTCTGCCAAGAGTTTACACAGGTACGTCGACGCAGGCTGAAGCTTTGACTTGGTTCGTTTGACGAGGACAAACGAGCGCAAAGATGATTCGAGATCGTCAAATGCAGGGTTGGCAGTGTAGGGACGGAGCGCGGCGGCAGAGTCGACAAAGTGGACAAGGTCTTGTGCATCCTCATGCGTACGGGGACTAAATTCCTGGATTTGCTCGAGAACAAGCCGTTTACACTTTTCCTTGTTCTTGATTTGTTCGAATTTGTTGACCACGATAAAGATATACGACTTCTCATTGCTAGCATTCATGAGGAATTCCTTTGCAGACAAAGTGAAGTGGTTTTCAGCGGAGACCACGAAGACGATGACATCGATTTCCTCCTGTCGAGCAAAAACTGCAGTGGTCTTGACGCTGTCTCGATTAAGACCAGGGGCATCTATGAGAGAGATGTCGACAACTCCATTGTTGAGGAGAGACTCTGACGCGGCTCTGCTGTCCGCTAAATAAACCTTGAGCCTTGGCTGATCGGCTTCATTGTCTGTCACGATGCTCTCTAGATCGGCGAGGGAGACGCGTGAGAAACTTGAATCATCAACGATGGAATATTGGACGCCGTCCTTGAGGACATGAACTTCCTCGATCCCGTTGTTCTCGGCTGCATCATGAACTTCGCAAAAGGCAGTGGTACAAGGCTGTTGGTCAACGGGCATCACCTCCCGTCGGAGCAAGGCATTGACAAAAGTGGATTTGCCAGAGTTGAGGTCTCCTGTCACCAAAACTTTGGACGATGTATCCTCGACACGCAGTCGAAGTTTGTCCATGTGCTGTAGTGCAGCGCATATGCGCTCGTCCAAAAGGTTGGCAATGGACCCCTTCTCCAACTGAGTGACTAAGGCGGCAGGAGATGTGGAAGAACCATGGGGACCGAGTTTGAGATCGAGTCGAAGGATGGTGAAATCGCCGGGTTGGTCAAAAGTGGTTTCCTTATCTGTCAAGTGTTCCGCAACTCCATCAACAGACTCGTGTTCCGGAGTATCAGCGATCGACGCCAAAGTACGGAAGGAACCATGACGGGAGGGAACGTAGACGACTTCCGTGAGGTTGGAAGGATCGTCAGCGAAGCTCAGAGAGCGGCGACTGGAATGGCGAGGCTTTGGATTCGAGGGCGTGAGAGACTCGTCGCTGGGCTGCTCCTGGAGCGAGGGATATCGAACGACCCAGTCATTCTTGTTGAACTCCCTGAGGCCCGCCAAAATTTCCTTTGTTGCATCTAACGCACGGAGCAAACTTGGAAAAAAAAATAGGAGATGAGGATGACACTTGGGCTAGTCGGGGAACACACAAGACTTACTTGTCTTTTCGCTCAACATAAACCTCCTGAACGTCTTCGACCCTGAGCTGCTTGCCACAGCTGGGCGAAGAGACGTCCTCTGCAGCTCTCATGGACGAGATATGAGAAGCAACGACTGCAATAAGCGTCAGAGGGCGAGCGAGCGAGTTCCGCAGTCTACCGAGAGAGTATCCGACAAAGAAGCGACACACAGCTGGGAACACAGCCTTGGTCATCCTTTGCTTAGTCAGACATAACTGACCTACGCCGCTACGCTTCGCTCGCTCGGAAATACCAAGTCCTGCTAGGCTCCCAGACAGTAGAATTCGTCCTCCTCGTCTCGATCAGGGCTCATTTTTTTCCGAAATATGTACGCCAGAAAGTTGAGCAAAGATCTGGACCTTGTTCCAAGTTTAGTCGTCATGCTGTGTCGTTGCTGACAAACATGCACATCAGTCTACCACTCCGAGTCACTCGTGGGTAGGCGAACTCCACTCAAGAATGCCCACTATGCGTGCCGTGTCGGTTAAGGACGGAAAGGGCCCCATCGAAAACCTGTATATAGGAGAAGTCGAGCGGCCCGTTCCCAATGAGGGTCAAGTGCTCGTCAAGGTATGTCGTGCCCGTGGCGATCAATGTCCCCTTAATACACGGCGATCTCAGGTCGTTGCATTCGGCTTGAATCGTATGGATCTGTCACAACGTGAAGGCATGTACACTCTCCCTCCAGGTACATCACACATTCTAGGTGTCGAATTCTCCGGCGTGGTGCATCAACTTGGATCCGGGGTCACAAAATGGTCTCTGGGTGACCAAGTATTCGGCCTCGTCGGCGGGGTATGGATCATGTACCTCTGAAATCCATGATAACGATCTCATCATCCTTTTTCTAGGGTGCATACGCAGAGTATGTTGCGTGTGATCAAGGTCTGCTAATCAAGAAACCTGTGCATCTGTCTTGGGTCGAGGCGGCAAGCATTCCCGAAAACTATATCACTGGTGCGTAGGACATGTCTGCGCCCGGGTTGACGGGACAACTATTAAGGCATCACGGACCTAATCACGTTTCTCATCCTGTGTTCAGCCTATCAGGCACTGGTTGTGTATGGTCAAGTAAAGAAGGGTGACGACGTTCTCATTCATGCTGGTGCTTCCGGCGTGGGTGTTGCAGCAATCCAAATTGCAAGGGTGGTCGGCGCGTAAGCCTTCGGACGCTTAAAGTTGATCACGTATTGACTCACGTGGGCGCTAAGCAACACCGTTACGGCGACGGCGTCAACCAAGGATAAACTGGATTGGCTCCTCTCGATCCCGAATGGGGCAACCCACGCGGTTAACTACACCAGGGACAATTTCGCCGAAAAAGTGAAACAAACCACCAACGGTAAGGGCGTCGATGTCGTCATTGATCCTGTTGGGCGTGCACATTGGGAAAAGAACCTTGATTCCTTGGCAATTGACGGAAGAATGACCCTGCTTGGATTGCTGAGCGGTAAAATGAAACGCCTGCTATCCGCGAAACACCATTACTAAAGAATACCTATGCAAGGGAGCGAGGTTCCTTCGGTCAATCTGCGGCCGATCCTCTATAAGCGCCTCAAGATCCAGGGATCCACATTACGGTCTCGGAGCTTGGAGTATCAGACTGAGCTGATCAACAGGTGCGTCGAGACCTCGGCCAAAAATGACACCTTCGGTAGCAATACTCATCAAAAACCCAAGTACTGGCTTCGGGGCGATAATTGATCAAATATCAGGAGCGGAAGGCAGGGGGCCGATACGGACCTATATTCATAAGGTTTGTGTCTTCGAGGGTGCTTCTGCTTCGACCCGTTGAGCACGGACTCATCTGACTCCTCAGACGTACCATTGGGATGAAATTCAACAGGCGCACCGCGAGATGGCAGAGAACAAGAATAGGCGAGTTATCCTTTTTTTGAAATACACGTGACCGAAGTTGAGCTTGCTCGATCAGTGGAAAGATCATTGTGACA
This sequence comes from Spongiforma cf. squarepantsii, assembly GCA_038094135.1. Taxonomy (NCBI): domain Eukaryota; kingdom Fungi; phylum Basidiomycota; class Agaricomycetes; order Boletales; family Boletaceae; genus Spongiforma; species Spongiforma cf. squarepantsii. The sequence goes on from JBBPTK010000395.1 coordinate 12,218, forward strand.
ATTTCTTAGGAGAACAATGAGGATTGCAGACTTGAAACTTCGTCGCGAGTATCGTTTGAGCATGTTTGCGTTGAAGGACGGGTGTATGTACGAATATCATAGGTTGGCTTCAACTTCTATCACAGGAAAGAAACGGTGGAGGGCAGAAGACCGTAGGCACGACGACGCATTTCTCGGCTTCCGTTTACGGCTTGAACGGATATCTGGCTGGTAGTCCGTCAATCGTTGTTAGCTCCTCCTCGGGACCTCGGTTGACAGAGGTAGAGCTGGGACTCGAGGCGGGGTGCGATATGACTGATCACTTTGCTGCAAGGATGGCTGCTCGCCGGCCTATTGAATTTGTTATTATTGATGATACAGCAACCAGCGGCCCTTGACCGGACGAAGGCATTTAAACATAGCTCGGAGTCCTGTTACCAAGCTGTCCTTGGCTGGAATGGAGTCACGGCCTCAGGTTCATGACGGCATGACCGTGCAGATGGAACGTGTCTTGGCCACTGTCCCTGGCGCAAATGAACCTGCGACGCAGGGGTACAAAGGGTGTGGGTACAACCTAAGATCTTTGCCCAGGCGAACGGGAATCGCCGATCCTGCGCGCGTGGACAGCGGATCTTCCGGCTGTGCCGTCTTTTTGAATGGGACATCGTCGCGTCAAACGCAGCGACCGAATCTTCCCAATGGCACAACGAGCATTCCGTCCCTGTTACAATGATCCCCGTATCCGTTTCTGTCCTGTGTCGGTTCCGGCATAGTCACCCATGCCATCTTTCTTGATTCAGCTTCCGTCCGAGTCACCTCCCCGGACCAATAACCTACGCGAGGCGATGTCACCCGTCGTCTGGGTTATTTAAGCCCCCCCTTACCGACCAAGATATCATCCAAATCGTCCCCGTTTTCCTTTCGTGCCATGTCCAGCCAGTACAACAACTCTTCCTCTCAGTACCAGGCCCCCCATGGCCAAACAAAGTCCCCTCAGACTGCACTGCACGGTGCTCAGTCGCACTCGAGTCCTGACTCTAGAGGTCACACATATCCCAACTCGTCCAAATACGGCCCACCACGCACCACAGTCAGCGCCGGTGCGAGCTCTGTAGCTCCCGTCTTCTTCTAGCCTACGGCTACGGCCTGCGCACACCATGCCCAGACGTCACGCGTCACGTGCACACAGAGCCATCATGCATCATCATCGTCCACTCCATCGCAATCCCGTATCGCAATCCCACTCTTGACCTTTAATGGGGTCACATTAACCGCTCCGTGCGAGGGGGACGCTCGGTCGTACAGCGTGAAGCTCTTTTGTGGACGATGAAACATCTAACCCCAACTGTCTAAGGAAGGAAAGGACTCTCTTAATTCTGTAATAAATGACCCCGTATCTCCCCATCACGTTTGGTTTACTCTACCAGCATATTGCATTGCTATATTTTCCTCTGTATCCATTTGCTACTACTATTACTCTGCTTTCTGGTCTTAACTTTGCTATCGCAGTTCCTCAATGTCACTGTTTCTCGTTTCCTCCGTGAAGTGCGAAGTAGCTTCGATTGCTTCCGAGAATGGCGCATCGTCTGCGAATCTTTAACTTACAGAGAGCGTTCTTGAGATCGGACGAGACTCCATGCGATGCCCGACTCAAAAGGCCCAGAGACTGCGGGGCGCCCTATCAACGCGTCGCTTCTGTGCACGTCACTCCCACTTTCGTAGTCGGGGTAACTCACGCTTGCCCTATCAACGGGTGACATCTTTTCGGCAGAAGTGTTCGGCGGTAGATAGAACTCGTCAACCGGACATCGTCCGAGTACTCAGGAAAGACTCGCGGGTATCGCATTCAATTAATTCGCCGATCCGTAGGCACACTAAAATCGGGGTAGTGCACCAAAAGAAGCGACGAACCTATGTACATACCAACATGATCGTCGCCGCACCTCTGCCTTGTTCCAGGTTTACTTTCCCATATCGTGTATTTGGTGCCAATATTTACCAGAGGCGGCCGAGACCTTACAACTTGGGCCGAACACCTGTTCTGAACACTCCTGTAATCAAAGACCCAGAACATCTTTCTTTCCACCAGTCGAGAATACAATCCACGATCTCATCCTGACGCTAAATATCCAAGTCAACTTTATGGCATCGTCAGCAACGTCGGACTTCCCTACCTCAGTAAAGTTATGATCAGCATCCTCGACAAGGTGTAGGTTATGAGTTCCAGGCGCCCTGGCTCCAAACACACGCGCGTAGATAATCGCATCGTAACTAAGAGGAAACGTGAATAGTCTTCCTCGCAAGCACAGGGTTACTCACACAGGTACCGTTTGATCGGCCAGACCGTGTATTGTGAGGACGTCTATGGATGCCGGGAAATTGTCCCATACAATGCCCGAGTTCCAACGTGAGAATGTTTCTAGATCATGTGGGTATATCTTTTGCACGACAGCTTTACGTGCGACTACCACATTCCAGTCGTAGTATCCTTTGGTTGCGAATTCTTCTTTGTAGGCTTCGGCACCGTCTATGGCCTGTGAGCAATTTGTCATTTATTAGAGTGTGTGGTCAATACCATATATTCGCTGAATTGAAGGTGTTTCAGACGCCTGGAGGGGAAAAAGGACTTGAAGGTTCTCACATGCATTCGGTAACGACCAGACACGTTAACCAGAGCACGTACACGCTTTCCTTCCTCGGACGTACACAGCCAGTGCATAGCGACGACAGATCCGCGAGAATGACCAACGACCATGTCAATTTCATAGCCATAGGTGGTGCGGAGGTAAGCAACGACAGCGACAAGGTCTTCGACGTCGTCAGCCAGTCCCCCTTGTCTCCACTGGCCTCCGCTTTCGTGATTTCCCCTGCAGAACTTAAGTCCGGTGATCCTGAACGAACCGCATAACATTCGCCCCATACCGAAAGTCGAATCTAAATGAATCAAATGGGAGCCTCAATGCGAGGCGTTTCTGGAACAGATAGTCTTTATGTCTGAGAGAATGAGCGTGGAAATATACGGAAGATGTTCGCCGTAGCTCACCCCATTGTTCCATGCAGGATCTGCGTGTGACCCTCAGCAAAACGAGTAAGGAGAGGGAGGAGGACCCACTAGGGCGATGTTTTTCCCCATAGTTGGTCGGTGTGAGTCCAGTTGCTCTAAAACACCGACAAGGGTACAGTTTCCTGAAGGATGGGGTATATGAAGTTTGGTAGATGTCCTGTCTATCGTCGTCATCGTGGTATAGATCAGCGGGGGCGTGAGTTCCGGTTCCACGATGCGTCTCTTAAACGCAGCCAGCTTGTTCGGCAGCGTCGCTCGACTCGCTCAGTTGCAGCGGCCCTGGGAGCTCGTCCTGCGTGTAGATCCTCTCGATGGTCTCTGCGAACTCGTCTCCTTTCAGTCAGTGCAGATACACAAAGGCCTCATCGACCAACATGTCTTCGAGGAGGTGACCCAGGTGCCCATTCCCCATCCTGGACTGGAAAGAAACGTGCTCCGGGTCCTCGCTCACGACGTAGAATCACTGGTATCGCAAGCACAGTTGCATTGTTCAAACGATCTGCATGTCCCACTCTCCCCCGCGCTCGGTCAATCTTCAATCCAAGTCCCTTTTTTGCGGGACGCTGCCCCCGGAGCCCATGTTCTGGACGTCGCCCTGCCGCAACTGGAGCTCATACCTCTGATTACCTCTGGCTCTTCAGACAATCGTATCGACCTCGCTTTCTTTGCTGACGGTTGTACGTGTGCTTTCCAGGATGTCTCTACGTGCAGTTCTAACACGATATCGTAGATACCGCCGGGGAACGACAAAAGTTCTTGGATGACGCCTCTCGACTCGCGCGTGACATGTCGACTAATCAGACGTTTTTCACTGTCAAACCCCTGCTTAATTTCTGGGCTGTATTTACCCCTAGCAAAGAGGTGTTTCAAGCTCCCCGGGGATCCCCATATTCTTG
>JBBPTK010000396.1:0-16151 GCA_038094135.1 Spongiforma cf. squarepantsii
AATATAGAGAATTATCAGAATATTATATATTATCATATATTATCAGAAATTATTCACTATTACAAGATATTTGGTGAAGTTATTCATAGAGAGAATTTTTTTACTGCACTCTAGTACACTACAGTTTACTATCTAATATATAGAATGTATAGAATTATAAGAACATCCCATATTATCAGAAATAATCAGACATTATCAGAATTATTGAATATTAGAAGATATTTTGTGAAATTATCCATGGGGAGGTTTTCCTGATGTGAGGGTTGATCAGTGTGCTGCAACCATGGCAATGATCCAGAGTGGAGGAACATAAGAGTGTATGTGAGGGCTTCGATATCATCTCGGTGGGCGAGCTCTCGTTTATGGTGGCTGTTGAGGGAGGCGTAGGCGAGGGTACCGACAAACTTGCTGTATTCTTCCATAGGGATGCGAATATGTGATTCTTGATGATGGTATTGCTTGGAGATGCCGAAGTCGATAAGGTAAACCATGTCCTGGGAATCACCTGTCCCCATTACAATATTTTGGGGCTTGATATCACGGTGGATGATGTTGCGGGAGTGAATGTATCCAAGGTGGGATATCTAGAAGGGGAGGGGGGACTGTGTTGAACAGTCCCTATCAACCGAAAAGTTCACTCACGCTGTAATTCCACCCAAGCAACATGGTTCAACTTGAATGTGCCAGAAGATGCCTGAATCAGCTTGTCCAGAGATGGCCTGAGGCTTTCAAGAACCATGGCATGGTATGGTCCCTCTCTGCTGAACCAGAGGGTTTGAGATAGCCCAGTCTCTGAACCGCCTTGAAGGTTTCTGAGGACTGAATATTCGTTTTGCAAGGGGGATACAAGGTTGTTGGTGATGGGTTCAAGCTTGACTGTGACAACCAAGCCTGTTATAATGTCATGACTGTGGTATACAGTTGCTGAATTGATGACTCATCAGCAGGGTGAGGGTGAATTGGTTTTTTAACTCACCAGATGATCCTGACCCCAGCTTTTCATCAAGTCGGTATCTTCCGTCAACACGCACGAACAATATCCACATTTTCAGGCATGCTAATAGTTTCCACTCTGTAAAATTCTAACAAATGTATGCTCAACGTTTGTGCCACAGTCGTCGAAGCAGAGACTGTTCCTGGCTCACTGCTAGCAGGTGTCAAGTGAACCAACCATGACTCATGAGCATAAAGTGAGTATCTGACAAATGATGCCAAGTCTTACATAGCGCTTTGATTCAACAGGGAGCAGAGTCAGTTGATTTGATAGAACAATGGCGATGCTGGCAGCTTGGGTACTGTGAGGCTGCAGCTTAAGTCACTTGACGGAGTTCAAACAGGCACGCAGTGCAGAACCCTTCAAACAATAGTCTTCGAATTCCCATCTGCACAAACCGCCGAAGGTAGCATGACTTGATACTGGATACAGTGAGAAACCTGTATAATTTTTAATTACTAATGACACGATTTCAGCTAGAACTGCGGAGCGAGTGCCACTCGCCCTATTCTGAACTCCCATCAGCAAGGCTTTATAAATGAAGAATCCAGGAACACGCGCTTTGAGGAAGTCCCAGACCTTCCCTGCAAACTTTACAATGCCTATCGTCGTTGAAGGCTCATTTTGCTATCAGAATCAGAATCGCAATGTCGCAAATACTGTAATCTCAATGACGTGTCCCCCCATGAAGGCGATGGTCCTCAAAGGTCCTCAAAATAGGAGCATAGTGAGACAGCCATTAGGATCCAGTTTGAAAACTGTAGCTGTGTCATTGAGGCCCCATTCTCATGTTTGCCCCCTTCTGTGGGATGACTCGGACAGGGTGGATGAGAGCCTTCGGAGAGCAATTCAGTTGCTGCCAACATTCTTTGTCTCCACTATTTCAAAATCTAGTATGTACAATTCGTGGACATTACAAGAATTCGATTGAAGCAGATCTTAAAGGTACATTCAAGACAATAATGCAGGACCTTTTAGTGCCTAATTCTGGCAGTAGATGCATAAACATTGTTGATACAGTGAGAAACTTATCAAAGAATCCATTTAGTTGTTGAGCTGATTTGAAAACAGGGCTACTACCTCTTTGAGGGTGTTACTGCCCAGGAATTCCTTGCGATTGCATATCTTGTACGAGAAAATTCTATCTTTCAGTGAAGACCTAAGTAGGTAATTGTGACAGTGGGCTCGAAATGGAACTTACTTTGTCCTTCCTTATTTGACAGGTTGACCTACATTTCTTCAGATCGCATACTTATTGCGGAGATGCCATGTTCGATCCATGAAATGCTGTTGACTGACCTCAGGGATTCTATCTGCAGTATGATAGGCAGCCTTCCATTCGATGAATACACCCTCCGTGCAAAAGTTGAAATGAACCTACCGTTTCAATCACCGAACAATGGATTTACCGCGACTGCCGACCTCACCCTCTTCCTCACCTCACTGGCGAACCCTGAAACCCCCAATATCCCTGTCATCGCCAAGTGCGCATTCTCTCAGGACCGAAGCAAATTGTGGAAGAAATTGAGGAAAGAGATTGAGGCGCATCTGGAGGTGGTCCTTCTCATCATCACTCTCATCACTGAAGATCCAGACTACCATAGTCCCAGGACAGACAAAGAATCGGATACATGGAAACGGTTTGTCCAGGAGGATACATGCCGTGATGCAAAGAGCTTCTTGAGCCTTGAAGATCGCCATGCTACCACTGCTGAGGCTCAAACTCTGTGCATAGACGTTGCTGGCCATGTTTGGTGTAATATCACATCTGCGGATTACTACGTGTGGGTGAAGGGGGGCCCTGACCCCCTTGATATCAATCGTGAACACGATGCGCATGGGGTAAGTCAAATATCAGCGTATTGAATTGGTGGTTCTGATAGTGCTCCATTCAGACCCTGTTCCCATCTATCAAAATGGAGCAGGTGACCGAGAAAATTATTTTGGGGCTGTCGAAAGCAAGAGATGCTATCGCCTCATTTTCCCGGAAGGTCAACCTGGCATCCATCAACACAGAGAGGTTGAAGGATGCCGCTGTTACATTTTCCATCAAGTGGAAACTGGTCCAACTTAGCCTCAGAACTGCAGTTGGCTTGACTGCTCACAAGAGGTACCAAGACTGGTACCATGCGCAATTTCACAGACACAAGCATCACCATTCCAGTGACGAAGAATACAAGGACGACGACATCTTGGGATCTGACTCTCTCTCATCCTGTGATATGCCAGAGTATTCTGTCAACATGCCGTATACAATCTCTACCTGTTCACACAAGACCACCAAGCGCATGTGAGCTGAACAAGTCGTCAATTGGTAGTAGATAATAGGTATGTGCTATGACATGGCAAAGGGGAGGCCTCACGGACTCGAACGTTCATGACCAAACTGACATACTCTTTTCAGTTTTTTGGAGATGATGTTATCTTGTTTATCTTGCTCGTTTCGCATGCTCTCTATTCGATCACTTTCCATTTGATCACTCTATATGACTAGATCATTTCGGATTACGTCGTTGGATAGGGTCTTGTTATAAACAATTTCACATGAACTTGCAGATACCTTTGCACTGAATCAATGTCAGCCTAGAGGTTCCAGCATGTCCCAGGCGCAAATGGCCCACTGACCCACTATCTCACGAGTGTCCCTGTGTTGCGTCTCCATGTTTTGTCCTTGTGTTTGGTCGTCATTCCTTTAAATTCCTAGCTGACTTTCACACTCAAGCAGGCCTCCGGCTTTCGCCTCTTGTCCTGGTCTGTCACGCTGCATTACACATGACTGGCAGAAAGAAAAAAGGTCGCAGTACGTCTCAGGTTTCACCTCCACAGGCCCCTATCACTATTCGCCCTGTTCGTCAGCGCCACGTGCCTGCACGAATACAATGCCAAAGTCCTGACATTGACAGCGACGAAGAATTTCTCTACATTCACCGCGACTCGCCTCCTCCTGGCAGCTCTGATTCTGACTCGCCTCCTGGCAGTTCTGATTCTGACTCACCCAACACTCCAAGTCCCAACGCAGCAATTCTTACCCCTAATACTATGGCTGCCTTGACCACCGACGTAACTCAAACTACTACTGGTGATCCCTCGGCTACATCTCAGTCAGCAAAGCGCTGGAACGTTGCACACGATATACATCACTTCTTCAGGAAAGGGGCAAAGTATGAGTGCCTACAATGCGAGTGAGTCGTAGTCTTTGGCGGTACATCTCACGTGCTGGACTCAGTGATAATGGCATAGGAAACTTCATGCGGAAGCTGCTCAATGTAATGAGCAGTACGGCCTTACCACCTATAGTGCCAACACTGGTACTACTGGACTTTGATACCACTTGGAAGTGCAGCACACACTTGACTATCTGGAGATGATCAAAAAGAACCACTGGACCATACTGTCAAAACATCTCAAGGCAGCATTCTCTGCTGGACATTCTTTCAATTTGCTCAAAAATGAGTTGTCCAAACTGGGAATAACCATCCACAATCTCTCATTGCCACCGCCGCTTCAACCGGCCCATGACAAAGTGCCAATCAACATTGGTCAGAGTTCCAAAGTAGACCTAGGCAGCCATCTGCCTGAATTCTCCCTTCCTGTTCTGCAGCAATTTGATTATGATATTGCAACTATGAGTCTGAGTGTGAAAATTTCAAGGCAGCAATTTTTCTAATAGGTTACACAATTGCATAGCAATCCATAGCAACCCATACTTATCCATAGCAAGGTCTATATTTTCATAGTAGCTCATAGCATCTCATAGCTGCATAGATCCATAGATCCATAGGGCCATAGCAACCCATAGCAAAAGGGTATCTGGCCAGCACTCCATAGCACTGCCCAGCCTGGACCTTGCTAGGAGACTATGGAACTATGTGGAACTATACAGTACTCTAGAGTGCTCCATAGACAAAAGTGATTTGCTGATGTTGTAGTTGGCAACATACTCCTGAGCAAGGTAATTAGCTATAGTGTTTAAAGGTCCGGTCTTAAGACCGATGAAAAACCGGTTTTAGGACCAGACTGGACCGAAAAATCGGTCTGGTTTGGTCCAGGTCTTGTCCAGTTACAGAAAAGTTCAGTCTTGGTCTTTTCAGATCTGGAAAAATCAAAGACCAACCAAAGACCGGTCTTAACCGGTCTTAACCGGGTCGAATAGGGGCTCCTTATCTGGACCTAGTCGACCCCCATTTACCAAAATATGTTCACTATTTTAAGAATTTAGTCCGATTTTATAGAGACTAATTAGTGCTTTACTGACATATGGGCCGAGATTGCTCATATCTCAGGCATATCCGGTCCGATCGATGAGCTTAGTAGCTCCGATTCGAGATAGGGGCATGTACTACCTCTGGTACAGCCACCGCTAAGCTTGCCGAACCGTTCGTAATGCTCTGCGGATCAATATATCTGAGTGACATTATCACAAAATGACATACAAACTTAAAATGATCATATCTCGGCCATTCCTTAACCGTTTTACATTAAAAAAATATGGGTAGAAAGCTATTAACGAGTACTAATTATTGGCTAGCTAAAAATCGGTCAAAGACTGTAACCGAACCGGTAAAAGACCGAACAAGACTGAAAAATCGGTCTTTATCAGTCTTGGTCCGGTTTTTGCCATTTTAGGAAATTTCCAAAACCGGTTACGGTCCGGTCTTAGCCCAAAAAAGGCAAAAGACCGGACCGGACCGGACTTTTAAACACTAATTAGCTATTTCCACAAGGTCTTGAAGGCATGGGTTTGAGCTGGCAAAATCATCAAGAGATGTGTGGCCATGCCTCTGATGCACCTCAACCCTCCAGCAATCTAGCTGTCGGCAAATGCCATCATGGCCAATAACATCATGCATTTTCCAAAAACCTGGTTTTGATGCAATAACACCAGTTTCACAACTTGGGTGCAACTGTGCAACATCATGCATGACACAGGTCTCGTCCTGTTGTGCTGACTGGGGATGAATAAAGACCCTCCAGAGTGCATCCACAGCTGCCATTTTGAGGTGAAAAAGACCTGGAACAAAAACAACGTGTTGGAAACGCCTCCATGGTGTTGCTTTGAAGTGACGTAATCCTCTCTCCAGTACCAAGATCCCCATGGACCAATACCATATAGTCTGTCAAGTCTGGGATATCATGATTTGTGTGCTGCATGTCAATCTCATCTGGATCGATGATGCCACCCTGTGCAAGCAAATTCTCAATGGCTTGAATATTTCTAGCAACTGTAGAGTTGTTCACATCCATTGCAGATGCAGCAATGATTGGCATTTTGGTTACAGGGATTTGCTCAAGCACATCAGGGTCATGGAGTTGTGAGTGAAATTGAGCGAAATAGGGGGGACCATGATGGCATAGATCATGCATAAATTTCCACACATTGAACTGTTCATGATGGAATGATGTACCTGGAGCAGTCCTAGTAGCATGCAGTGACTGTATATCCCGCCATGTTTTATGTTGACCAAGCTTGTTTCTCATCTGCGGATTGAGTTTGGACATTTGCCATAACTTGGCTGAGCACTTCAGATCATCAGGTGTTATGCTGTGTTGTAACGGGAATAGTAGACCTGACGTCAGGTGCTTCAATGTATCTGTGGACCTTTCTACAGTTGAAACAAGTGGTTTGCATGTCACATCAAAGTTATCATAGGCATATGCAGCAAGTAAAGTCCGTCCAAGCCTCTGAAGTGCATGGGCTGATTGTGTGGATAGTGATCGGATGGCGTCATGAATCAAATCAATGGATATGGATAGACCCATACGTGAAATGGTTTTGATCACTTTCTCAGGTGCATGCGTTGAGTGAAGAAATATTCCGATCATGCCAGCTAAGGAGTTTGAGGACTGGTTTGTAGTTTTTTTCAGCAATGAAATAACAACCACTTTGTGCTGTAAAGTTGTTTTTGATATTAATATAGAGTATTTGCATTGCTACCAATAAACACACCAGTCGTATGATAGCACTTCACCAGGATGCAAGATAGGCTGCTTGGGATCTCCCCAGTGTGCCAGTGATGCCTTCCATGATTCCCTCAATATCATCTATATCATTCCAGTATTCTGATTCATCATCCTCGATTTGAGTTTCATCCGCTACCTGTTAAGCTTGTTACCGAGGAACTCACAAAGAGTCACATTGAGGTAAGCAAGCAACTTGGTAAAATATCAAGGGTTCAAAGATCGAACAAGCTAAGACTTGATCACAAGGGTTCTGAGGTTTTCAGAGATAGATTGCAAGGAGAGACCAAGTAGGTCAAAGTTAGGGAATACATGAGCAACTACTAAGGCTTATATAGGTAAGGGCAGTTGCTATATGGGATAGTCCGAAGGCAGTGGTACTGCGGCTGTGGAAGGCAGTGAGTACTGCGGACTGCGGAAGGCTATGTATTCTGATGGAAGAAAGAAGCAACAGGGCTGTGGAACAGCCAGTCAAAGAGCAGAAGCTAAGACATACAGGATTAGAAGCAACGAGGCAGCGGCATGCCGAGCGAAGAGCAGAAATGAGTAGTACAGCCACAGATGGACAATAACAGAAGTGAAACATAACATTACCTCCATATTAAGAGTTGAGCTCTGTCGAGACTAAAACTCCCTAGAGGAAAAGACTGGAGAGCCAGTCATATTGGACTCGGCAGTATCATCCACGTATCCGTCGGTGGTATCATCAAGGTAGTCATCCTCATCGAGGAGGGTAGAGGAAGTGGGGGGTGAAGGAGGAGGAGGTACTCATCGAACGAGATGAGGGCATCAAGCCTGAGTATGACCAGGCGAGGTGGTATGACAATTGGGGCAGTTGTAGAGGGGACAGTTGATGCGGATGTGTCCTAGGCAGTGGCATTCGAAACATGTGTCATGGTAGCGGGCATGTTCAGAAGGGAGGGGTCGACGCCCCTCGTTCATGTCAGTTTCTACAATATGGCGGGTTTAGGCATCCCAGAGGGCTTGTGCCTCTTCATCATCGAGAGGAGAGGAAGATGCAGAGGGGGTGGTGACAAGAGGGGTAGCGTAAGAGGGGTGGCAACCACCGGGGACGAGGGGTAAGGGAAGGAGACCATGGGTTGGCGTCAAGTGCGAGTTTCAAGGAACTGATTGAGAGAGATAAGGAAATCACACATGTCGGTTTGATGGAAAATTTCCAAGATGTGCTCGTCGATGGAGTTGGCAACAGACATGAACATATTCGAGGTGAGGAGGATGTCGTGTGGAAGGATATTGTCCTGACAAAGGACTTGGGCAAGGTGACGGATACGATTGGATTGGAGGAACGTGAGGTATGTGCGATATAAAACTGAGTCACAATCGAGGTGAGCTGCGATAGGGATGGTGAGTTGAGGATCTAAGAGTTGGTGGGTAAGGTATTGGCAAAGGGACGGGGATGCGGAGTTTCCTGGATAGACAGAGAGACCATCAGGGGGAGTAGTTACAGCAGTAAAAACAGTAGTGGGTGAAGTAGGAATAAACGAGTTGAATGTAGAAATACCGTAGTACAGACCAGAATTACGAGTAGTGATGGCGGAATAACCATTGTTGCAAGGCAGAGCAGGGTTAGAGGTGGTGCGGTTTTGCAAGGAGGGGGAGACATTGGACAATGGGGATGAAGGGGAAGACGATGAGGAGTTGGAAGACAAATGACGAACAGGAATGGCCATTTGGTATAGTGCGAGGTACTCACTTAGAGACACGTCTAGCATGGTGTGAGGTGGAAGAAGGTGGGGGAAAGACTTTGGGGTGGAGAAGTTTATAAGTGTTCAAGATTGTTTGTGCATGTTTTAATTCGGATTCATTAACCCAGGAGTCTTCTTCGGCAGTGTATCCCTTCCAGCGAATGAGGAACGAGCGGTGAAGCGGAGTTCCATGGTGGCATAAGATCTTTTCAATTTCATATTCTTCCTGATTATCAATCAGGTCAGGTGGTGGAGCAGGGTAGTTTGGGCCGTGAACATCATTTTTGCGATAGGAAGATAATAAGGAAGTGTGGAAGACCAGATGGATCTTCCAGGTTTTCAGAAGTTTTAGGTGGTAAGTAATCGGAGATAGGACTTCCGTGATCAGGAACGGCCCTTCGCGCTTTGGGAGGAATTTGTGGGGAGATAAGGTTCAGTGGAGATTATGGGCTTCCAGCCATACTTTGTCTCCTTTGGTCCAAGGGGAAAAGCCTTTAGTAGAGCAGGCTTTCATGACTTGGTGAGCTAATTCATGAGCAGCCAGGGCCTCATCTTGAGCAGCAGAGAGAGTTTTGATCCTCTCTTTGATGGCAGGGATTGGGGAAGTGGCCAGGATGGTGGGAAGAGGTTTGGGTTCATAACCCATCATGAGATAGAAGGGGGATTTGCCGGTGATGGAATGAGGGTGGTGATTATGTGCGAATTCGGCAGAAGTGATATGTTCCGCCCAGTCGGCAGGTTTGTCATGGCAATAGATCCGAAGGAAGGTTTCAATTTCCTGGTTGACCTGTTCTGTTTCTCCATCAGATTGGGGGTGATATGCAGTGGAAAGGGCGAGACGATATCCGATTAGTCGTCCTAGTTCCTTGGCAAAGGTGGAGGCGAACTGTGAACCTCGATCAGAGATCAGGGAGTCGTGAAGACCAAAGTGGAGGTAGACTTTGTGGTAGAAGAGGTTGGCAACACCTTCGGCAGAGACCGTTTTCTTAGTAGGGCAGAGAATCACCCCCTTACTAAGCCCATGGTCTACCACGACCATGAGACTATCAAAGCTGGAGGACAGGGGGAGATCGGTGATGAGGTCGCAGCTGAGAGACTGAAAAGGATGAGAGGCAGAGGATTTAATGGGAGAAAGAGGGGGAACGGGTAGATGAGTGTTTGCTTTGAACTGTTGGCAGTGAGAGCAACCCAAGACGTAAGAGTTAACAAAGTGAGCAAGGCCGGGCCACCAGTATTCAGCAGAGACGAGTTGGCGGGTTTTGAGAAGACCGGGGTGACCTGCAGAGGGGTGGTCATGGCAGTTGAAAACAACAAGGGTACATAGGAAAGGGGGAACATAGATGCAGTTGTGGAAGAACAAAATGCCAGCATCAAAACGCCAATCAGAAAGTTGAGAACGAAAACAAGGTGGAATAGAACCATCAAGAGCCTGGAGAGAGGTAAGAACAAGAGGGTCATCCACAGAAGAAGCAATAAATTTGGAATGGAGAGAGGTATCGATGAGATTAACAAAGAGGGAATTAGGAAGTAGAAAGTAGGGTAACGGAGGAGTTGTCAGAGGAGGAGTCAGGACATAAGTCAGGACGACGAGAAAGGGCATCGGGGGCAGCAAGTAGTTTTCCAGGAACATGGATAAGTTTGAGATCAAAGTTAGCGAGGTCGAGGAGCCAATGAGCTTGGTGACAGTTAAGGTTACAAGGGTGGCAGAAGTATGTAAGGTTTTTGTGGTCTGTGAAGACTTGGATGGGGAAAGGGGAACCATGCAAGTAATGCTGCCAGTCTTTGAGAGCAAGGATGATGGCAAGGAGTTCTCGATCAAAGATATCATAGTTCTGTTCAGCCAGGGAGAAGGTGGAGGAGCGGTAGGCACAGGGATGCCAGGCTCCATTGGAATCGGTTTGGAGTAAGACCCCACCAGTGGCGAACTTGGAGGCATCGGATGCTATGGCAAATGGGCGAGCAAGATCAGGGAGGACAAGAACCGGGGGAGTGAGGAAGGTGTGTTTGATAGATTCAAAAGCCAACTGATGGGACAGAAGCCATGTCCAGGGAGTGTTTTTGGCAGTCAGATCAATGAGAGGTCGGGCAAGTTGGGAGAAGTGTGCAATGAATTGGTGATAGAAGTTGGCAAAGCCTAGAAAGGCATGAACTTCTTTCGGAGAGGTTGGGACAGGCCATTTCTGGAGACCATCAAGTTTGACCAGGTCAGGGGCAAGTTCGTTATGGCGGATGACCATTCCAAGATATTCTACTTCTGAGGCAGCAAAGGTACATTTCTTTAGTTTGAACCGCAGTTTAAGATCTCGGATGCGAGTAAGGAGTCGTTTAGTCCAATCAATATGGGTAAGGGGGTCAGAGGAAAAGATGAGAATGTCATCCATGTAGATAACCACCCAACCTTCAGCAATAAGGTCTCAGAATGCATTATCCATGAATCGCTGGAAGGTGGAGGGGGAGTTGTTGAGGCCGAAGAACATGACCATAGGTTCAAAGAGACCAAATGGGGTGGAGAACGCTGCTTTCCACTGGTGTCCATCTTTTATATGGATGTTATTGTAGCCCCAGCGAACATCAAACTTGGTGAATATGGTGGCATCTTTTAACTTGTCCAGTAAGTCCGAGATGCGAGGGAGAGGGTAAACATCACGAATGGTGTGTTTGTTTAAGTACCAATAGTCCTGGCAAGGTCAAAGAGAGCCGTCCTTCTTTTTAACAAAGAAGAGAGGAGAGGCTTGAGGGGAGGAGCTGGGGCGAATCTTCCCAGATTTTAGATGTTCTTCTATGAATGCCTTGGCAGCAGTCAGTTGGTCGCAGTCCAGCGGATAGGCTTCAGCATTGTAGGGAGTAAAGGATTCATTGAGATGAATTTCATGGTCACAGTTATGGGCCAGAGGTAGTCCTTCTATTTCAGGTTCTTCGAAGATAGAGGCGAATTCTGCGAATTCCAAGGGGAGGGTGATCTTAGGCTTGGCAGCATCAGTAGCAATGGCCAAGTTGGTGGCTGTGGTGGTAGCAGCTACTATAGGAATATCAACAGAGAGGGTTTTGGCTTGCCAGTCGATGGTCGGGTTGACCTTCTGAAGCCAAGGTGCACCTAAGATGATGTCCTCCACTCTGCAAATCATGACGTGGAGAGTGATGGTCTGGGTTGCTTTGCCAAACTTAAGTTTGACAAGGGAGACGTGGCAGATAAATCCTTGCTTATTCCTTGAAGCATCTACATTGTGGACAGGGATGGGTTTCTCAAGTTTGGTAAGGGGTAAGTGATGTTTTCGGGCAAAGAGAGTATCAACACAACAGATTTCAGCCCCAGAGTCGATTAGGGCAGAGGTTTCGACAGTTGGTAGTCCAGGGGCAGACACAGATAAGGGGAGGTGAATGGAGTTCTTATTCTTATCTGCTAGCAGTACATGATGGACAGTGGCTACAGTGGAGGGGGTCTTCATCGACAAGGTCCTCCGTTTCAAAAATCCTCAAGGGAAAGTTTGCCTACTTTTACTGTAAGGTTGTCATCATCAGAGGTCTCCTCAATTTTTGGGGGAGTTTCAGTGGTAGAGACCTGCTTGACAGTAGGTTTCTTTGGAGTAGAGGTGAAGTGGGGGCAGGCAGTGGAGAGGTGTCCAGATTTCCTGCATCGGAAGCAAAGTCCCTTTTCGATACAAAGTTTCCTCTCTTCAGGGGTAAGTCTAGCCACTCTAATGGCATCGACATCCATAGCGTCGGGGTCCTTGGCTGGGGTGGTAGATTTCAGGGTGGCGGTGAGGTGAGTGAGGAGTGAAGAGGGGTTCTTTTGACTGTGTCCAATGGCTTCGACTCACTCCCACTGGACTTGGAAGAGAGCCATTTTCTTGTACCAGTCCTTGATCTTGGTGGGGAGGGTTTCCATATGATGGACCTGTTGACAAAGGGGGAGGGGGATTCCTGAGGAGAAGAACGAGATGAGGACAGCTTCATCTGTGATGCCGGAGATGGCAATGTTCTGCCTGAACTGAGAGGTGTATTCAAGGAGGGGGAGGGATTTGGAAATGCGAGCTGAGTTGAGCCAAGTGATGGCTTGGTTCTTGGTATCGTAGTGTTCAAAGGCAGCTTTGAAGTCCTCAATGAACTGGTCCATGGTTCCAAAATTGGGAGGTTTCTTTTCCATGGCCTTTCATCTAAAGGTAGTAGCCCACGTGAGAGCCGATCCCTTCTTCATAAAGGAGAGGGCATAGCCAATCTGTTTGGCGTCAGTGTTGTAGACATCGGCATTGATCAGGAGGTAAGTTCGAACGGTGGTAAGCCACTCAATTGACTTGGCGTATGAGCCATCGAAGTCATCAGGGGTTCCAAGACAGAGTTCAACTGGTTTAGAAGACATATCGACGGGAGATGGGGATTGAGATGGAATGTCAAAGATTCATCCTGTCTGGGCAACAGGAGTGGGTGAGGGTGGTGTGGGGCTTCTGGGGATGGATGTGGCAGAGAGATGGTAAGAGAGACAGAGTGTTTCGTCTTCAGTGTCAGTTGCAACAGCAACATCGTGGTCCAAGTCTGGGTCAAGGGAGTCTGGGTCAAAGGGTAAAGGGAGACGAGAGGTCCATTCGTCGTTCGAAGATTCAGAGGGTCTAGGGTTTCTGTGAGACCGGTGAGTGCTCTAAGGGGCTCAAGCAGAGGGACGGTGGTGATCAATGGTGAACTAGTATAGAAGACTAGTTAGTCAAGGGAAGAAAATAAAACTTCGACCGTTTGTTAAGCTTGTTACCGAGGAACTCACGAAGAGTCACGTTGAGGTAAGCAAGCAACTTGGTAAAATATCAAGGGTTCAAAGATCGAACAAGCTAAGACTCAATCACAAGGATTCTGAGGTTTTCAGAGATAGATTGCAAGGAGAGACCAAGTAGGTCAAAGTTAGGGAATACATGAACAACTACTAAGGCTTATATAGGTAAGGGTAGTTGCTATATGGGATAGTCCGAAGGCAGTGGTACTGCGGCTGCGGAAGGCAGTGAGTACTGCGGACTGCGGAAGGCTATGTATTCTGATGAAAGAAAGAAGCAACAGGGCTGTGGAACAGCCAGTCAAAGAGCAGAAGCTAAGACGTACAGGATTAGAAGCAATGAGGCAGTGGCATGCCGAGCAAAGAGTGGAAATGAGTAGTACAGCCACGGATGGATGATAACAGAAGTGAAACGTAACACTACCACAACATTTGATGGCTTTGAATCACATGTCCTTGCCATAAGAGCCTCCAGCAGAATCCATAGTCTCAGTGCATCACATTCAATCTCACATGTGATCTGGTCTATTCAGAAGTGATCAATCTGCTCACTATTTGCATGAAGTGCACTGTTGAACTTCCAGTCACGTTCTCCCGACCCAAGACCATGAAGCTCCTGTGTACACTGCATCTGGACAATGCAGTGAGCTCAGTTGGAGACTGTACTTAGTGTTTAAAGGTCCAGTCTTAAGACCGATGAAAAACCGGTTTTAGGACCGGACTGGACCGAAAAATCGGTCCAGTTTGGTCCTGGTCTTGTCCAGTTACAGAAAAGTTCAGTCTTGGTCTTTTCAGATCTGGAAAAATCAAAGACCGACCAAAGACTGGTCTTAACCGGTCTTAACCGGGTCTGATAGGGGCTCCTTATCTGGACCTATTCGACCCCCATTTACCAAAATATTTTCACTATTTTAAGAATTTAGTCCGATTTTATAGAGACTAATTAGTGCTTTACTGACATATGGGCCGAGATTGCTCATATCGCAGGCATATCCGGTCCGATCAATGAGCTTAGTAGCTCCGATTCGAGATAGGGGCATGTACTACCTCCGGTACAGCCACCGCTAAGCTTGCCGAACCCTTTGTAATGCTCTGCGGATCAATATATCTGAGTGACATTATCACAAAATGACATACAAACTTAAAATGATCATATCTCGGCCATTCCTTAACCGTTTTACATTAAAAAAATATGGGTAGAAAGCTATTAACGAGTACTAAATATTGGCTCGCTAAAAATCGGTCAAAGACCGTAACCGAACCGGTAAAAGACCGAACAAGACTGAAAAATCGGTCTTTATCAGTCTTGGTCCGGTTTTTGCCATTTTAGGAAATTTCCAAAACTGGTTACAGTCCGGTCTTAGCCTAAAACAGGCAAAAGACCAGACTGGACCGGACTTTTAAACAAGCAGTGCCACGAGAATAAGGGGGGTTGCAGCAATAGCATCACAAGTGCTCAGATGGTCATGGTATGCTGGTGAGTTAAAAATAGTAAGGAGAAATTGGGAAAGAGAGAAGTCACTGCCAGTGAAGGCATCGAGCACCTGTAGATACTGGTCCATCTTGATGACAGCATGGACAAGCGAGATCGATAATGAAAATGAGTTTTTATTAACCCTAAACTATGGTACAGGTATTTTTTTTTGGATTCCACAGATCACATGTGGTAGTGGCACAATGTTTACAAACATTTTCTTCCAGCCACTATGGAGAGGGGATTAAAGTTGCGGTGATTGAAATTTGTGCATGGATCACATGTCCACTGCCCCCTCTCTCTCTCCATAGTTGTGGGAAGGAGCCTGAGCATATGAGTGAATGATTTATCTACAACAGTCTACTGGTGAATATTTAGTCTGATCTAGTGTTTTTTCATAATGATAGATAAGAATGAACATGACATAAAGGAAAATTATATATAAACCTTTGTCAGACTCTCATTGATTTCCTGATGTTTGATTCTTGACAGCAGATGTGAATCTGCAGCTACTATTCAAATCTGCCCTCAAATTAGCCTTCAAATCCACCTCAAATCCACCTGAATTTCTACTCTGAACCCCCTTCCATCAGATTCTGGGCAAGGTAGTTCTTTTGCTGGCAATGAGGAAAAATTGTGACATGTGTTGGCTGGGGCCGTGGGGATTTCACTCCATCCGTGTACGCATTTAATTTCCATGAGTGTTGACCAACCAGAAACCTTGGTGATTGAACCTGCTGTGATTACAAGTCCTGAGTTATCTGCAGACTAACATGTACTTACACACTACTACAATCTTTCCCTTTTCGTCACCGCCTTCTCGCACTCCTCGCTCGCAAATTCTCAAATCTCTGCTTCACATTCGCATATCCCACCCTATCGACACGATGCAAATAATACGTCCCCCCACCACTTCCCCAAGAAACACTGCCGGACCGGTACGGGCGTTCGACGACGTCGAAGATGGCGCAAATATCGTCGACCTAACGAAGTATACAGGATACATATCACGGTTTCGTGGAGACAAACAGAAAGGTCTACGCACGTTGCGTTCAGTCATGCGGGCATTGGGAGCCACGAACGGCTTCAGCGATACTACTATTGCACCCTCCTTGAGATCCAGGAACTTTGCTCGTAGTGCCTCGTTCACTGCGATCGATAGTAACGTCCCTCAATATCATGGATCGGGAGACGCCAGGACACTCACGAGATTGTTGGAACACCTTGTTATTGACCAACACCACATCCGCCTCTGCCAACAGC
>JBBPTK010000397.1:0-16131 GCA_038094135.1 Spongiforma cf. squarepantsii
GACATGACAGCCAGCAACAGATCGCAACGAAGGCATCATGGCCTATGAGTTTTGAGTTGGCCCTATACATGACATCATGTTTGGCATCGAATCGGGTTCCCATCAGATTACCGCCCTCCATCTTGCTTACGCGGTCGTGCTCGATCGTGCAATCGTCCACATGGGAATGGAATGCACGTTGTCAACTGATGCATCCAGATCCCGTAGAGAGTAAACCCGGCCCTGAGACTCCTTCAAGGTGGTTGTTTACGTTTATTACTACTACTAAGCATCGACTCGGGCCTGGGGTGACGGAGTCTCTGCGAGCCCTTGCAAACCGACTACCGAATCCTGAGACTCCCTTTCGCTCAACCCGTAAGCCTGAATTTTCACGATTTCATCACGCCCTGGACGTTTGCCACCCCGGCATCAGGGACACAAACGAGGAAGAGTCAGACAATTTGGCATGACATTCAACTTTCTATCCTTCGTATACTAGAGCAGATCTCATTCTCCGTGGCCTTCGCGGATCCATCATCCTCATCTGGTACAGGGTATCGTCCCAGCTATATAACACATTGGACATATGCCTTGGCCAGAGTATCGTGCCGTTGGTGAACATGATAGACTTCAAGTCTGGGCAAAGCGAAGGGCAGATCTTGAAGAATGACGCGAGGCTTGCATCATCGGCCTCCACGCGGGAGAGCTTCAGACAGACAAGCTTCAGACTAAGCAGGGGCCGAATGGATGTAACAGGAACAGAGTTGCAATCGAGCAGCTTTAAGTTGGGCAACATGTTGGACCCAAAAATCATACGCTGCAAACAGGAAACAATGTGTTGACCGTTGTTATAAAGGAAAAGTACTTGGATACGACCAGAGTAACGGGTAATGATAGTCCAATCCGTTGGGGACGGGGAGTGCTGTTAGACATCAGTTTCTGTCAAACGTGTGACTGTATAGCTTACCCAGTTTTCACTCGATGCAGTCATGTCCTCTGCTTTAGAATAGCACCGAACGGCGAGTGGCCTAAGCGAGCCCAGCGTACGTCAAAGGCGGACGAGGGAAGGCTCCGAGAACGCGTGACAGGTTCTAGCCAGAGCTGCTAGGGTATGTAGTTAGCTCGTTGGGGAACTGAGTCTAAAACTCGAACATTTTCGTCAAGCGAGTACGCTGGTGGAGCGAGGAAATCTAGGATGGATCCAAATAGCTCTAGCAGATACAGTGGATCGGTAGACAACTGCATATATTGGTGACGTCGAAGTGGAACGAGGAACAAATAGCCATCCACATCTGAGAGTAGTGGTCTAGGTGTGTAAAGGGTGGGAAGGAAAGAATTGGCCAGCTTGGCGAGTCGGAGCCATTCGTCCTCGTCGCTCGTGGGCTTACGTAACCGTCCACGATGCTCACTTCATCTTCTTCTGTCGTCACAACCCTTGATCCTGAAGATGATCAAGATTTTGTTGATTACTCGTGGTTTGAACCATTCGTAGAACTTCTCGAACTCCTTGGGATAGTCTGTCGTTCTGATTTTGGGGCCAAGGAACATCTCAGCCAACAGAAGTTTTCCTTCCAACATACTGATGACCTATCTGGCCTCTCCGCTCTGTTCATTTCGGTCCATACGGATTCAGGCTTAAAGTATGACATGGACCTAAAATCCATCCGATTTGAATCCGAGGACGGCAGACAGTCTCGCATGGGTCAAGATTGTATACACAAACTTGAAAAGTATGCCCGCCAGGTCTTGAAGAAAGCACAAGTAAGCATTTATCATTTCTACATGGATTCCCACATTCAGTATGATGCTTTAGGGCTATTGTGACACGTTGATCGAAAACGAAGTCATTGTGGACTCCACGCCGTTTCGGTCCACCAGCTTGTTGTCGTGTCCGCTGTGTAATGCCTATTTGCAGAGCTGCCGGGACTGCAACGAGGTCGCAACATGTGTACGCATGAACTGCGAAGGCTCCCAACTGAACTGTGCACAATGCCGTGACCATCTTCAGATGACATGTCACTCTTGTCTAGAATTGCGGCACAAGGACGAGTCCTCCTCCCCATTCGTCCGCTGCCCTTCTTGCGACGAATGGTGTTGTAGGTTCGATATTGGCTGGTGTCCAGGAAGAGTCATTTTACCCCAACCCGACTCAAGGGAGTTTGCCGAGCTCACTGAAGGTGGAACATCATTCGACGACCCATCTATTACCTGGTCCCATGCACCTCTCCCAAGCCCATGCAAGTCTTGCGTCGAGGAAGGTCACGCCAATGCTTGGCCTTCATGCAGCAAGGGTGATTCCTCTGGCTGTCTAAGTCGCATCATATACGATCGTCTCGGCAGATACATCGATGACCTCCTAGATGCCTATTGTCCGGAATGCATCGTTGATGATCCTGGTCGACGTTGCGCTTGTGGTGCCACATGGTCCTGTGACGACTGTGTTAAAAACGCTGACCCGCCACCTACGATCATTTCATGTCCTGGTTGTCAAATCGCATACTGCACATTGGATGATGGGTGCAGATACTGTGCGTTTTGTCTCGTCTGCCGTCGGGCTGGTCTTTGTAATGGCTGCTGGGACCGGGAGACGAAGAGGGAGGATATCGGAGAGATGGAGGAAAAGGCAAACATACGTTTTGGGACGTTCGAGAACGTCATTCAGTGCCCGGAATGTCTCGGAACAGTATGCGACGAGTGTCGCTCAACCGCGCAACTCCCTGACGCATATTGTCCTGATTGCAGCTATTAAGTTAGAGGTGTTGCGGAAAGAGGCATTATCATCGATGCCACTGTGGGTTTTTGTGGATCTCCGTCTTACCCGAAGACCATGCTACGACTTTCATAACCCATGTAACTCAAAGGATGATCAATGTATATGACGTGTTGTCCATGGCGTCAAGCACTGGTGGATACTACCTGTCTATTGTGTTCGGTAATTGAGCTGCTTGTCAGCACGCATCTTCTTTCTACCCTACCAGACTTGGCCAGTCGTCGTCCTGCTGGTTACGTTGGACTGTCCGCCCGAGTGCGGGCATTGGAAACTGGACGTCACTGTGAAAAGTAAATCGACTAATTATCAGTACTTTGGACGCTGATGTGGTCAAAATAAGTGTCCCTGACGCTGATTTCAGGGACGCGTGAAATCAGCGTCGTCCGGCTGACACCACATATCAGCGTCACTTTTACCTGACGCTGATTTGTCGCGTCATTGTCAACAGGACGCTCTTTTACAGCGCATGAGAATTTTTTTTTCGCCAAGTCTTTCATGTACTACTCATATATAATTGACAAGGTAGTATAATAATGGCCTCATGGTCTACTGGTAAAGGTGTCAAGTGTGGTTGGTTGGATATGCAGTGACTCTGCATAGTCGAGAGTTCAATGCTGCCAAAGGGTGATATTTTTGTGTACTGTACATACTACTGCACAAATATTTTTATTGGAGAACACAATACAATGAAGTGTCAGCTGTATTTTTCTCATGTGATACCACAAGGAAATATAATTTTTGACTAGTAGATATGGACACTATGAATGAGCTGTGGGGATGCTACAAAGAAGCAGCCTTGACACTGTTTCATAGTAGACAAAATGACAACATCAGCATCATGCACAGACGCTGATCATGAGCAACTGATGCTGATTTCTTGTGTCACTGCTGCTAACTAACTGCATCTCAGAAGCTGTATTTTAGTTGATTTACTTTTCGCAGTGATGTTCAAAGATTGATCTATTTGCACATAGTGCATATTTGTCCACTGCACCTTTTCCCTCCTTCGACTCGAAACTTGCAAGTAGGACAGCTAACCATGATCTGGAGGCCCATTTCAGCCATCACCAGTTCGGGTCATGTAAGGTATGCATTGTCGCTATGTCCCAATCTGGTCCGTTGTCGAACAATCTTAGGGAATAGCGTGGGTATGGGTAACCCATGTGGGTCATGGGTGTGGGTGTCCTGTGGGTGTGGGTGTGGGTGAGCATCCTTGACACCCACACCCATACCCACACCCACATGGTGGGTTTGACCAATGATCTTCTAACCCTGTGAACTATTCCATGAGAAACATATGTAGCACTATAATTTTTTCTTTTGTTACTGCTAGTTTACTATGCAAGTAGTGAAATAAGGTCCAGTTCACTCTGGTTTTTTTGGCTCTGGAGGCTGTAGCTGTAACCATAACTGGTTACAACCCAGTTATGTGACCAATTTTGACCAGGTTTTGTTGAATCTAATCTTACACCACTGCATCCATGAATTACACTTAGTATTATAGGAATTGACTTTAGTATACATTGTTGGCTACATACCCATCAAATAATTAGAACAATTGACCCAGAATTGGTTGAGATCGAGGCATTTTAATATTGCTTATCAAAATTGGTGATGTCATATTGATATAATTCTACCATATATGGATGTGGGAATTGCGCGTAACAATGGCGGAGTCGAATTTAGTACCGAATAGGGGCCATCTATCCATCTAGAAATCGAAAGATCCGGCACAAATGTGATGAAGATATGAGCTTTTGAAGATTGTAGGAGGTAATATTGATATCAAGCTCATATCTGGCCGAAACAAAATCGGAAAAATACAGTAAAATCAGGGAAAATCAAGTAATACATGTAGAACTGACCCCCAATATTGGTTACACATTATAACCAACTATAACCAGTTTCTGATCAGTTACAAGATTTTCTAGATCTACTGTAACTTCAACTGTAACCTATCTGTAACTGTGACCAGACCTTAAAACACCATATGCAAGCAACTAACCCATGGGTGAAACCCACCGCAGGTACACCCATGGGTCAAATTTTGGATACCCACCAAAAAACCCACACCCACACTGTGGGTGTGGGTAAAGTGGTGGGTGTGGGTGTGGGTATGACTCCAGACACCCATGGGTTCACCCACACTATTCCCTAAACAATCTCGACCACCCTCTCTTCTGTCATGCACATGTTTCTCTTACTCTTTTCATTTCGCTTCGTCTTGCTTTATGCTTTGTCATTCCATCCCTCTCCCTTTATCATAGTTCTTCACATTGTCACATATTCCCACCACCCATGTCATACCTTCTTCTTTGTTCGACTATGTACAGTACATATGCTCATAATGCATAACGTCGGGGCCTACCAAACCCCAATGCATTATGATGGATATGCAAGACAAGGAAGTGTGACAAAATGTGACAAACATGTCACACAGTTACTACTGTTGGTGAGTGAGCATGTCCATTTAAGCCAAACATACAAGGCCAAAGATGACCAAGCTATGCTCGGCCTTGATGCCGCAATATCAAATAGTACATAGCATATATAAAAGCCCCCAAAAACATAGGGACCAGCCAGTTGTCGCCCAGGCTAGGTTCTGCCACCATCTAGTCTGATTCTCGTTTGAGTTCCATCATCACTCTTGCATCGCAACAACTATGGGTGATGTCAGCTGCTTCTTGCAAGCCATCTCCTGCCTCGATAACCTCGCACGGAATCGACATAACTGCTTAGACAACACCAAATCTTCACCCTCACTATACTCTAACACCACCATCTCGAGCTGCTTACACAAGTCCATCACATTAATCCTTGAGGTGCACGACTCCACTAGATCATCATTGTCATTGTCGTTGTCATCCAAGTCAATTTCAATTGCATCACCTCTTTTCATGGCCGCTTCATACTGAACCGTTTCTATCATCTCATCCCCTCCCTTCTCGCCAGCTGAAAATAATTCCACCTCACAAATCTTGGCTCTTCTGGAGGATCCAGCGGCTCGTCAAGAGTACGTAGAGGGCCAAAGATATGGTTTCGTGATCTGAGAATTTCCACAGATTGCAAGAGATCTTCTTCAGCTGACTCAAGTGGGGGTAACTCTTTTGGGCAGCGCAAGATTTGGATCTTGAGTCCAGGCCTGTGCATGGCTGCCTCCTTAAGAGGTTTGATGGCTGTTAGAGCAACCTCAGAGTCCCCTTCTGCATCCATTACAGCATACTACTGAGATGATGGTGGTAAACCCACGAGTGACTGAGAATCTAATCCACCATTTGTGATGTAGCTTTCACTGTGAGAAATCAAAGTGTGTGATAGATGAACATACAAAATATGGCCTACGGCTGAATGAGCATAGCATCACTGAAACAATAAGATCGTGATAAGGCATTAGTTAGATGCCAAATTGAGACGAACATTATTTGCATTGCAACCTTGTTGGAACACTGTTGTAATACCATATGAAATATTCTATTGAGAGGTTCACATCTGAAAACTCTGTATTCAAAGGAGCCTGAATTATCTGGCACTTCCAATTTACCTCCATTATGTGTTGGTTATTCAAGTGTACACAAGAATGTAAGGGGAATATATCTGCACTACAGGGTGTCTCTAATACCCAATGGCATACTGACAAGCATTGCTAAGTGCTAATACATATGCATGACATTTTTCCTTGTTTGTTCCAGGCAGACCTTAATTATATACTGTACCATTTCGATTGATTCGACTGTCACGCGTCACACGGGGATTTGTCGAGACGAAATTTGCGCCCTGTTACACATCACAGGGGCTGTCGTCGAATCACTTCTCTGGGTGCCGTGTCACGTCACAATGGGTTTGATGAAATTCCCGATGGTGTGTTTTTTTCTTCCCTGCGCTGTGCGCGAGATAATCAATAGATACTCGAATACGTAGGCCATGTAAGTAACCCGTTGTTTGGGCTAATCAGTGTGACTCAACCAGAAACTGTGTGAGTAAAGTATGTTTGCCTTGCATTTACACTTCCCACGCCCCAGTTCATCTTCCACTTTTGCAGCAATGTCCTCCCCTCCACTGAAATCCAACGATTCGGCCTCCCCATCAGAAATGATTCTACCTATTTGGCCTCCGATTCCATCAGGTTGGTTACCAGCTATCATCTGAGCGGAAATTTGGCTGTTTGGAACTGCGCTGTCATCGTCCACGTCCACATTGACTTCAACCCTGTTGCAGTCATCTTCAACAAGACCGCTGGCTTCGGGAGCCACCACATCATGGTGCCGTCCCTCGTTTAACTGTTTCAGAAAGGCTGGGTTATATGCAATGATCCAAAGAGGTAGCTGGTAGGTCTCAGGTGATTTGACAAGATGAGCACATGCAACTGAATGAACAGGTGCTGCTATTGACAAAGTCAGTGCAACAGCATGTTGGAGAAGCATGTCGATAGTCTCGGGAGGTGGGATAGGTATGGTTTTGATCACTTGAACATCATCAACATTTGGTTGATCAGAGCTAAAGTAGGCAGATAATGGTGGATGAGGGTTGGAAAGGATGACTGGTGGTGGAAATGGGAATTCGAGAAACTGAAGGATTGATAGGCTTGGATTCGGAAGTAAACATGCCACTGCATGAGCAGGCATAGTGAGCACTGTAGGAATTGACATTGGAAGATGAGATTTTGACGTGGGTGAACTAAGAATGTTGCTGGCGTAGTCTGAGGTCTGACTCGTCTGAGGATGTGAAACCGATTGTAAAATTTCTACACAGCATTTGAGATGAGCACCACATGGCTCATTCTTTAACTTTGACCAAAAGAATACAATGTACAGTAACAGAATGTCACGCAGTCCAGGCCCTCAGTGACGAAATGAAGACTGACGAAATTCTGCTACTGTCACGCGTCACAGCTGCTGACGTCGAATCAAAAGTACAGTTGTCCGTGTCACACGTCACAAGGGGTGTCGAATCAATCGAAATGGTACAGTATAAGTAGCTGACTTTGTTGATTTAGCCTCTTCATTTGTTTCCTCTGGCACACAAGATTGTCCTCACTACACCAGGTAGTTGTGGATGGTTTCTTTTATGTGCCTATAATCATTTCTCTTTGCCATGACCATGCCACCATAAGCTGGTACAGTGGTGAAGTTCAACCCAGAGCTGACTTGTTTGCAAAATGATTGCACTATTGAGCAGCTGGGGTT
The DNA here is from genome assembly GCA_038094135.1 of Spongiforma cf. squarepantsii. Lineage (NCBI taxonomy): Eukaryota > Fungi > Basidiomycota > Agaricomycetes > Boletales > Boletaceae > Spongiforma > Spongiforma cf. squarepantsii. Next base: position 7,933 of record JBBPTK010000397.1, read on the forward strand.
CATGGCACATGAGAAATGACTATGAATGGTGGCCACAGGTCCCATTCCTCAGTGTGCTGCATAGGGTCTAGTGTAGTTCAGTTTACTAGTTACTGTAATTAGTGTAGTGAAAAATATTCAGTATTTGCATTTATTGAACATTGCAGAGCATGGGCAAGGAACAAAAGATTGGTGCCATTGGTATGGTCATTTCACATGACAGCTTATTGCTATAATCTGAGAATATTTTATATATTATGTACAGGTGAAGTCCATTGCATGGGTTTATAATCACCTTTACAAAGGTGGTGGGATATTGTCCCAGTTCCTTTGATTATAAACATTGTAATTAAGTTAGATATCCAATATCATAAAATTCAGGTTTCAGTGATGCTATGATCCCAAGTGGCTTCGCAGAAGTGGTTGGCACAGATGCATTTTCAGCATGCTTTGGCCGCTTCACAGCTCAGGGTGGGCAATTGGTGGGCTTATTATGGGGCTTCTGTTTCACATTGAGCATCATGATGCACAGACCAAGCTGGAAGAACACAAAAATTTCCAATCTTACATTCGTGGGGGCAATTCAAACATGTCCCAGGCTCCATCATAATGCATATTTGAGGAGCAATGCCTGTGGCCTATGCATTATGCAATATGCAAAAATATACTCATTTTGGCTGGCCCCAACTTGGGACCACCAGAAAATCAATGCATTATGGTGGATATGCATTACGAGCATATGCATTATGAGCATATGTACTGTACCCACATTTGGCCCGCTTGTACTATAAAAACCCCATGTAATCTCTAGTTCAACATCATCGAATCAGAATCGAGTTCCTACTTTATCCGAACCATCTCGACGCCTCCGAAAGTCCCGCACGACGACAACGCTCACCGATCATCGACACGAACACTTCTCTTACTCTCTTATCACCCTCTTCTCTTCACCTTCCTTTTTAGGCTAATCACTTCCCGTCCCCTTCGAACTCGCCAACGCCTTCCTGGTTTCTGTCTCACAGGAACTAGCCCCCCTACAGTCATATGCTTTCATGTTCTTGTCTGCCATTGAACATACCGAACCATGATGCAAAACCCAACACGAACGATAGATTGGGTAAACTATAAAACATGGCATAACAACGGAGGCTGCTCCCCTTGCACAGGCGTCTGAACACCATAGCCGTCCCGACCTCTCCATCACGATCGAGGATACTCCCATTCCTCTTGGGAGTCGATCCAAGTTCAACCTGCGTTCGCACGGAAGGGTCAACACGATATCTTGCCCCAATATCTTGCAAGAGGAGAGTAAAAAACAGTGAATCGAAAGAGGACGGTTCCGAGGACAACGGAACATGTCCATCCAAGCAACAGCGGGTTTTAGCGAACCATCTCGAGGAAGGATGCGAGGTCGTGCAGGAGTCGAGAGTCTTAACTTATAGATGATATGGACATCTCCAGATCCCCTTTGCTGGCTGGTGACGAGGGATCGTCCGGAGATGCTGCTGAGAACGATGGAGGGATGGTCACAGACACAAGTACTTGGGGAGCAAAGACTTCAGAATAAGCAGGCTCCTTTGCAGCGCATGCGGAGCGCTCGGATCAAAGAGATCACTATAGACGAATGTCGTCAGTCAGTGCAGCTAGAAGATAGCCTTGGACACACAATTCGGATTGAAACGGTCCGTCAATAAACTTGTCACCAACAAGAGGATCCAACCTGGGACGAACTTGGAGACTCCAAGAGAATGTTGGAGTGCATACTGTAGAGTAAAGTAAGACTGCGTACAAGTGAACAAATGGTGGTAGTAAAAGAATGGCTTGCCTCCAGTCAACTTGGTATGAGACTGAAGGAGAAAGGTTCGTGGCGCGGGTTCGTGGAACGGATGGTCTGTGTCTCCAATAGAGAATTCACCATACGCATACCCTTTAAAACTACGCCCCCATCAGAAACCAGAATCGTCGGCTTGGTCCGCACCCCGCGTCCTTCGTTCACATTCCCAGCGACTCCAGAATTCAGGCCAATTGACAAAGAAGAAAGCCTTGCTGGAAAGACCGAAATCCGAAGAAGTATCCACCTGCTTCAGACTGGCCTTCAATCCGTCGACGACCACCTCTTCTGTTCAGGTCGAGCAACAAACACGACGTGGAGCCCAGACCGGTGCCGAACATGCGACTGGAGATATATCCGAGAAAGAGAACGGCGATCCAAATGCACGAATAGGACTTACCCTAGGATGGGTGGCCTTCACACTCTTCCGTTGGTTCTCTCGGCTTCCTCTCACCACATTCCAAGGTACCTTCTGTCAGCACCATCACATCCGGCAAGAGGGGCGGCTCGCCGGCACGAATGAGGGATGGTGAGGGCGATACGGTAACCATGACCATGGACTGCGAAGTAAACGATGAAAATTTGGAACGAGTTTCTGAAGCCTTTGGAAGAATCTTTGTTGATTCCTGTGAGATCCGGTTTGAACAAGGAGAATGAGTGATAATTGAGCCAAGCGCGCAAACCTGGCAGAAGCTGTTTCCCGTTTTTCTTCTTGGTATACGCATTGCGAGGTGTCAAATTTCCACATTTCTTCAATTTTCTCTCGAAAGCGGTTTGTAGCACTTCTGGCACGGCCTGGTAGTTCATGTTGGTGCAAGGTGTGGTTACGCAGAAAGTGCTTTGTCCGGAGGTAAAAAGGGCTGTAGTACGGTAGTCGACAGATAGAAAGCCAGCCAAAAAAACCGAGAGAGTCACCGTCGATGGGAAGAGGACCGGTCCCAGTGAGGTTGATGGTACTCGGAGCTCGAGCGACAGCCTGTTCCATGTCAGAAGGTTCAGAGGCAGTTGAGTACGTTGTACAGCAAGCGACGGCCACACGCACTCATGAACGCTTAGGTGTGTGAAAAAGGAATGGCTTGATTTTGGGGCCAATCAGAAAGCCAACAAAACCCTCTGTTACTCGACTAAAGATGCAGATCATCGGGCCCATCCGCTGACATGCTTCCCCCGTCATGCAGTCACTGCTATAGCTACATGCGTCACAATATCGGGCAATCTATTGAATACGTGCTGCATAACCTCACACCATTCATCAGTGTATGGATCTGAGGCAGGCCAAATGTTACGCAGGCTCTGGAGCGACGGGAAATGCTCCAGTAAAAATTCTCCAACCTGAAGAGGGTCGCTGATGGGCGACCTCAGGAGATAAAGGTTCGTGATGGAATCACTGCGAATATCTGCATGCATTGGAACCTCCCGGCCGTCCAGACACAGTGAAACTTTGCACAACTTGGGGCAAGCGCTAGCGAGAAATAGCAATCCTTCGAAGGTCAAATGAATCGCAGACAACCCATCCATGCAATCCAGGTGGAGTTCTTCGAGCAACGGCCATCCACTAGCCAGATCTGCCAATTGTTCGTCACCGAGCAAAATGCAGCTTTCAAGATCAATCAAGAGATAACGGAGATTGTGGAGAGCGCTAAGAGGCTGGAGGGTATCATAGGTGATGTTATACAGAATATCTTCCTTCGGTCCAGTAAACATGGAATTTGAAGGTGATTTCGTTCGGAGACAAAGGCTCTGCAAAGAATACCTTCGTGGACCAGAGTTAAGAGCAGCAAAAAAGGAAAATGTAAGCTCTGCGGTTGGCTGGGTTTCCAGGAAGAACTCGGCCTTGAGCATCTCGCCTTGACCCTTGAAACGAAGGAGGCCGGTGATAAAACTAATATTTGCGCCACAGAAATATATTTCCTTGACGTTGGATAGGGGGGTGGAGGAGGGGGAAAGTGAAAGGTCGCGTAATTCAGGGGGCACGACCATAGTGAGGAAGAGGTGTGTGATTTTGGGGGACATAAGGAGATGTTGCAGGGCAGCACAATTCACCGGAACGTTAACACGCAGACACTCCAAATTGCTGAAGCTGCAGATGGCTTGAGACAAAATATCCTTGTTCGCAGTTCCATGCCTTGGCCAGAGTATTGTATTATTGATGAATATGATAGACTTCAAGTCTGGACAAAGCGAAGGGCAGATCTTGAAGAATGATACGAGTCCTGCGTCATCGGCCCTTACGCGGGAGAGCTTCAGACAGACAAGCTTCGGACCAAGGAGGGGCTGAAGGGATGTAACAGGAACAGAGTTGCAAACGAGCCGTTTTAAGTTGGGCAGCATGTTGGACTCGAAAATCGTACGTTGCAAACAGGAAACAATACGTTGATCGTCATTATTGAGGAAAAGTGCTTGAATACGACCAGAGTAACGGGTAATGATGGTCCAATCTGCTGGGGATGGGGAGTGCTATTAGACATCAGTTTCTGTCAAACGTGTGACTGTATAATTAGCTCACCCAGTTATTACTCCATCCAGTCATGTCCTCTGCTTTAGAATAGCACCGAATGAGTGGCCTAAGCGAGCTCAGCCTACACCAAAGGCGGTCGAGGGAAGGTTCTGAGAACGCGTGACAGGTTCTAGCCAGAGCTGCTAGGGTACGTAGTGTGTCTCGTTGGGGAACTGAGTCCATAACTCGAGCATTTTCGTCGAGCGAGTACGGTGGTGGAGCAAGAAAATCTAGGATGGATTTGAATAACTCTGGCAGATACAGTGGATTGGTAGACAACTGAATCATTGGTGATGTCGAAGTGGAACAAGGAACAAATAGCCATCTACATCCGAGAGCAGTGGGTGTGTCGAGCTGTGTGACTTTAGGAAGAGAGACGAACATACGAAATGATATTGAATGAGATTGTGCTAGTACACGAAATGGTATGTATGTGAGGGTCGGTGGGCGGAAAAGCTAGAGGCTTTCCAGTTTCTAGGCGTCGGAGGCGCGCCGTGAGGGTGGGCTAGGCAACAAACAGTGTGCTTGCGCTGGCAATAATCATGCGATGTAACGTCGGGCAAGAATGGAAAGATTGGCCAAAAGCTGTGAGAGGGAGAGGTGAGTGGAGCTACAACGTATTATGAGGGAGAGTGGGAGCTGCACCGAGGGTAATTGCTACTTCGCTTCTCATACACTCCGCGTCGGCTAACGCAGGTTTTGGTGTCTAGAGTAAGTACTTCGGACTGACCGTGCCCATTATATGATCCTTGCAACGTAATCCTCCTATCTGCCCGACTCGTCCTTTGTGTCCTTCCTGATTCCCTTGTTGGATAATACCCCAATGTTGAAACACCAGTCTACAAGTTCGTTGCTCGGTCTGGCTCGAACATGTCATGCATTCCCTGAATCTTCTCTTCCCCGCCTTTGGAGTCTCTGCTCCACTCATGCGGGGTTTTGCTAGTACGGCAGAGGCTGCAATTACCTGGAGACTCGGAGGCACCATTCTTGGGTGTGTCAACTTTATTCAATCCCATCTGACATCGACAACATTCACCATCCACAGATGACTTGGCGTTCATCCGCCATTTTCTCACCGTATTCGGTCACTTCCCACCTTGGGTCAATTTTCTGCCTCTTGGTTGTGTCCTGTCATCCAGCCCAACACGTTGCCTGACCTGAGGGTAATCGATTGAGGGATCTCGGACTCTTACGACAATGCTCTCCTGGACCTTATGAAAACGTCCTATATGATCTTTCCTATAGCGTGCTCCAGCCCTTCAACCTTTTCGAGAACTCAAAGTCGGCCTTGGAAACCGCGTTTTTCTCGACAATGAGCATTTGATGGACTTCAGGTGCTCGGGTTGTCTTGTATGAACGGGTCGGATGTTGACCTTCAAAGGATCGTCGTCGCTCTCCATACTCGTCCCCACTTGTCTATGGTCTGGTTGTCTCTTGATGGCGGGGAGGTTCCAAGCGATGCGGGCTCAGGTGTATTTAGTCGATGCATCATGTATTATATTTCCCGAGGGCATCTTGTAGGGGAATTCCTATTGGAATATTTCCCGCCCATTCTGAGTTATAAGCAAAATTGATCCCTACGATCTATGCTTCCTGGATCTCAAATGATCCTCTCTAGTTAGCGTGAGGCAACGGGAAACAGCTCCGGGATTGTTTTCCGATTGCTAGAGAAAGGTCACGCCATATCGACTCGGAGAATGTGTGAAAAGTGGAACACGTTGAAAACTTGCTAGTGGGATGAAGCTACAGTCACTAGCTCAATGGAGGAAACGAGGACACAGAACTCCAGGGGCTGGATCCATGATGGTCCAATGTCCACAGGTCTTTGTCAATTCATGATTATTATAGATAAACACGCCACAGTAAGGTCAATGGCATGAGACGTCCAGTGAAGTAAGCCAACCACTGCAATGCTCAATGTGTCATCGCCCTATATAATGAGACTTACTGACAAGGACAACCCTGAAATGTTCCTGAAGTGCAGAAGCCATTTATCCCATTACAGCTGTTCATCAAGCAGTTTCCGAAGATTTCACTGATACTTTCGCCACACTTATTGCAAGGACACCCGTTAAAGGTACCCGTAGTGCATAGTCCGAGAGTGTAATTCGCATTAGAAAACCATCCATTACAACCTGTAGTTGGATGCACACAGTCTTGAGTACGATACAGGCAACGGTGGAGCATTTACCATTCTGGAAGCAGTCTCCGACATAGCCTTGGCAACTACTTTCTCGCTTGAGAAGACCACCCTCCTAAAAAAAAGCCTAAGCTTAGGAAACGTTCACCACCTTTTTGAGATGGAATAACGTACCACGTGTTTTTCAACACCGGGTAATGCGTACACCAAGGAAACAGCGGCAAAAATCAAAATGAGATGGCTCTTCATAACATACATGCTCGAGTTCGAGAGCCGGTAGTTACTGAACAAGCCGAGATCTGCAAACTTGGTTATGTACACTTTTCCGACTCTCGAGTGTCACGGCGTGAAAAGGAGTGACGAAATTGCTCTGTCACCTGATCAACGCTAAAATCAAACGGTCAAAAGTCACTCGACGGCTTGATCGGTCGGCCTACTTTAGCCCAATCGGACCTTGTCTGTTTCATCGCATGGCAATCATCCCTACGGACTCCTTGTCAAATATGTTTCAAATCATGAAACGATCAAAACCACGAGTATAAGCGAGCGACACCTACCAACTCGCTGTATGTGACACGAAAAATGCAACAGATAAACGACGCACGCTATATCAATTATCAGATCAAAGTTTCTTGATCAACTATCGTCATTGAGCAAGTTGATCATGTTGCTCAGACAACATCAGACACTCGAGACATATCATTTTGAGCAATATCATCAAGAGGGTTAGAACTTTTAGAAAGGCACTCGAGTCTAACAAAAATATTCGATGAAATTGAAGGAAAGGGCCGACGTTGTGTGTGCTTGATTGCTCGAGAGCTGCAGTAATATTGATCCCGAAACGTATCTGGTTGGTTCCAGGTACTGTACCTTTGCAATGCTATCGGGGTTGGATAAAAAATAGTTTAGTTTCTTTGTTGGAGCTAGAAAGTCCGGTCTCCGCTCCGCACTCGCCAGCCCAAGTTGGCTATCGATTGGTTCCATCTCGTGATGACTAGCTTTGACCGACTCGGTCGCCGTAAACAAATTATGACGTCCTTTTCGTTCCCTTCTGGATAGTTTTCCCAACATGATCTGCGGAGTATGCTAATCGTGCACGCAGCGTGGGGACGAACTGTTTCTCTGAACTTAGGTCAGTGTTATCGCCGACTCCACTGCAAAGTACAGTATAGTACGTTCATCCGCTTGGCGCAACGAAGAGTTCGGGGTGATTTCCTCATTCTTTTACTTAGATTTCCCGCTCTAATTGGCACGAGAACTGACTGCACCACATAAACAGATGAAGTTTTTCGCATCACTCATGTACCTAGGACAAGCAGGCGCCAGTATCATAATCGGTGATCCCACACTCCCTGTAGCATGTGCATCCTGCGTTGACGCCGGTCTGACACAAACCAGAGGTATCTAGTTCAGCATTGTAACAAGGCTGACAGTCTGAGTTGGGTACGCGGGTTAGCGCATCTACATTAATTATTGTATGGGCCAGGTAAGCTTACCCAAAATGCCGCAGTATGCATTGAAGTTGTCGAGGTCAGGGTTATTGCAGGTGAGCTGGAGGATAGCTTGGCATGTCGGAGGCTGCAGAAAAACGATCGTTTTCATTTACCCATGGTGATAACTAGAAGTGACCCTACAGCATTATCGCGCGTCGCCACCGCAGGAATCATGGACGCCATGGCAGCTGTGGAACCGAAAAAGATGTACGTTAGGACGAGGTACATGATCAAGTGTTCAAGTTGCTCCGAGGCTGAT